>LJJI01000311.1:0-33140 GCA_001553865.1 Cladosporium sp. BSL10
GCTGTGCTGTGCTGTGCTGCTGCTCTCGTCGTGCTGCTGCTGCTGTTGACCTCCCCTCTCCACCACCCGCACCACCGCGCCGCCAATTGGACCCCGACGCTGCCTGGCCAGCCGTCCCCTTGCAACTACCGGCAGCCCGCTTGCCCCAGCCAAACACTTCTCCTGACCCGAGCAGTGTCTGTCGAGCTGTCGAGTGCAGCCCTGCTTGCTTGCTTGACTTCACTCCGCCGTGGCCTGCATTGCATCGCTCCCACGGACTCGGGGCACGTACCACGATCTGGCTGTCTGAGGCTCTACTGCGAACGAGTTGGGTAAACTGCTTGCGACCTATACCGCATCACACGACATCGCAACACATTCGACCTCCGCGCCGAACCACCTCAGCCCTCCTCACCGCATAATACCCCTCTACTCGCCCAAGGGGACCTGATCGGCCACCTCCGCCAACTCGACCCTCTCCCACACATACAACACAAACAAGATGGCTGCTCCGGCGACCCAGTCGCTGAAATGCGTCGTCACCGGTGACGGTGCCGTCGGCAAGACATGTCTGCTCATCTCCTACACCACCAACGCCTTCCCCGGCGAGTACATTCCGACTGTGTTCGACAACTACTCGGCGAGCGTCATGGTCGACAACAAGCCCATTAGCTTGGGACTGTGGGACACTGCGGGTCAGGAAGATTACGACCGCTTGCGTCCGCTCAGCTACCCTCAGACCGACGTCTTCCTCATTTGCTTCAGCATTGTTTCGCCGTCTAGCTTCGACAACGTCAAGGCCAAGGTAAGAGAATCCATGCAAACGAGAAGGACTGTTTGGATATATTCCAGAGTCTTTATATGACATCTTTCATTTATACTGACCACTTTCTCTCTGTAGTGGTACCCCGAGATAGAGCACCACGCGCCCGGCGTCCCAATCATCCTCGTCGGAACCAAGCTCGACTTGCGCGACGACCCAGAAGTCAAAGAGCAGCTGCGCCAGCGTAAGATGCAGCCCATACAATACGAACAAGCAGTGCAAGTTGCCAAGGAGATCAAGGCGGTCAAGTACCTCGAGTGCTCAGCCTTGACCCAGCGGAATCTGAAGAGCGTGTTCGATGAAGCGATCAAGTGAGTTATACACCATCAAGAACATCCTTGTGATATGGTCCAAGGGAACATTGCTGACATGTCACTTCAACAACAGAGCCGTAATAAGCCCCCGACCCCCTACCAAGCCCAAGAGAAGCAAGTGCTCCATTCTTTAAATACCCCTCACACGAAACCAAGTCATAATTTAAGAACCTGTCTCTCTACCACAAAAAAAAACCCCCCTTGCTTTCCATTGCCTTTTCTCCCACCCACGGCCCAAGCCCTGGCTGGACTTGCATGAAATCACGGCTGTTTTCTGGCGTCAGGAGCACATTCGGGGCGAATCCGAGAGAGCTGCGAGCGACAGCAAGCAGAAAGATTGCGAAAGACTCATATGAAGGATAGAATGTTTACTACTAGATGAGGGAAGCCCAGAAGCAACAAAGCGGTCGATTTTCTGTCCCTCAACTCTTCGTCACATGTTTGCTTGGATGTGATTTGAAATGTTCACTTCTTTTTTCACAGGTGTAGTATACGAAGAGGCTGTTAGGTCGATGTGCGTTCGACACGTGACATCGCATGCTTTCTCGTTTTTTTTTTTTTTTTCACGACTGTCTTCTAGGTACCGACATCGAAAGCACATGACCGCGGCGTATCTCGTCTAACCGTGAGATGATGGAGTTGGAACGACAGTGGAGCTACGAAAGCACAGCAAGCCCTTAATTGACGCACGCAGACGAAAACGAATTTGACAATCGAAGAAGCCAGCCGCACACGACAAGGACAGCATACTCACGGCAGTACGACCAGCTTCCCTCCGGCTCTGTTCTCTTCCATCATGCGATACGCTTCGGCAATCTCGTCCAGCGTGAAAGTCTTCGCCACCGAGACTTGCAGCGAGCCTGCTTCGATTCGCTCTACGAGCTCCTGCAGCGGAGTCTGCATGAACTCTTTAGGTCCGCCGGAGTACGTGGTCAGGCAGACTGATGTGGGGATGCTGCCCATGGGGGCGAAGGTGGGGAGGGTCCAGCCTGTGAAGCGTGAGCAGGCCTTCGTGGTTACCAATCTGATGGGCACCTACTGTTCCCTACAATGCCCGTCGTGCAGACAAATCCGTGCGGTTTCACGCACTGCAGCGAGTCGAGCAGCGTCGCTGTCCCAATCAATTCGAGCACTTTGTCCACGCCTCCGCCACCTGTCTCTGCTTTTGCCCTATCAGCAATATTCCCATCGTCGACAATCACGCTGCTGGCGCCGCGGTCTTTCAACAATTGCGTTCTTGCGGCGCTGCGGCTCGTGGAGAGGACGGTAACGCCGTGGTTGACGGCTATGGCCGATGCGGCCAGTCCGACACTCGTGGTGCCGCCGCGTATGAGCAGCGTTTCTCCTCATTTTAGCTGCAGGGCGTTGAACAGCGAGCCGTAGGCTGTCTGCAGCATTTCGCCGCAGGCACCAAGGACGGGTCAGGGGAGGGTGGTGCGCAGTTTCTGGACTTGAGTTGCTGGGACGCACGTGTACTCTGCGTAGCCGCCGTCGTAAGCCCGTCCCATTTCGCCCATGGCAGTGGCGACGACGTCGCCTTTCTGGAATTCACCGCTGGGGGCGTCTTCGACGAGGCCGGTGGCTTCGATGCCTAGGATGCGAGGGAAGTGGACGTTGGGGCTGTGGCCTTGACGGGTGAACATTTCGCTTCTGTTGAGGCCGCTGGCTTTGACACGGATGAGGACCCAGCCGAGCTTGGAGGTTGGGATCGGACGCTGGGTGGTGTAAGTTTTGTGTTACACGGGTTTGATCTGTGTGGGTAGGGTACTTCTTCGATCTTGAAGGCGTCGGGTCCGCCAGGTTCGTGGATCACGGCTGCTTTCATCTGTGACTTTGGTTGGTTATTGCAATCTGTTTCTGGGGCTCAAGCGGTCTTACGATCGACATCCTTGCTAGTTGATAGTGAGATATCAAGAGGGCGTTGTTCGGCTCCCAGCCTCGCCGATGGACGTTCTCTTATACCCAACAATCCCTCGCGGGTCGCGGGCACGTCAGTCTTCTGCGGCTAACCAATATATTACCTACACGGCTATCGGGTCGTTTGAGCAACTTGTGGCGTTAGGATCATTGGCTGAATTTCATCCGAGGGGAAAATCGATATGCTGGTTTAGATTCTGACGTTGACACTGCCAACATACCGCAGCTCGAGCTGAAGCTTCGAGCGAATAGCTTGTTTGCTTACTCCGAGGCTTATTTGAGCTCTGTCGGAGCTTGTTACCACTTTCATCCTTCAGCTGCTGCACACTACTGCCTTGTACCAGGTTCGAGTATGCCCCAGAGCAATAGCGAGCAATATTTCATCGTTGCAAGAGTGAAAGAGATCGAAGCCCTACCTCCAAGCACTAACCCCAAAAGCGACATCCTACAAAATCTAAACTTCTCGCAGCACATGGAGGATCCTCAGCCCTACATGTCACCCGTCTAAATCAAGACGCCGTAGCTGCGAGTCAGGCGTTCTTGGAAGTCGGCTATTTGTAATTCATATGCGTTGGACGCGCGCCTTTCAGGGCGCCCTATCCGGTTGTTCTCGGAGGCGCAAGCTTTCAAGAACACGATTTTGACGCCGTTATCGGTCCCACAACGAGCGTAAATCAATGGATCGAAATTGTGTAAGTCCAGCTCGAACACACAAAACCTGTACAAGTCGAAAGAATCCTTGACAACAGCACATCCCAAAGTTCTACCGACCAAGATGGCGTCATTCCAACCACCTGCTACGATGCGAGCCGTCGTCTATAAGGGCCCTCATGAGGTTGCAGTCGAAGATAAGCCTTATCCCAGATTGCAGACCGACACCGATTGCATCCTCAAGGTCACGACTTCGGCACTCTGCGGCAGCGATTTGCACTTTTACCGCGGTCACTTGGACGTTCCGGCTGGGTTTACCTGCGGCCACGAGTTCGTTGGCGAGATCGTCGAGAAGGGCAGCGCGGTCAAGAACTTTTCATACGGCGAGAAGGTGAGTCTGCTTCTTGTCGGTCTCTTTGTAGCGTGCATTGCTTATGATGGGCGATGGATCATTCCTCAATCACCCACTCCAGAATGACTCATGCTCTCATCGAACATGCTTCCAAAGATCGACCAATGCTAACCATGCATCACCAGGTCGTTGTGCCCTTCTACACAGCATGCGGACAATGTTTCTACTGCGTCCGTGGCCAAGCATCCCGATGCGCTGAAGGCCAACTGTTTGGCAACGCACTATCGGCCGACAGCATCGACGGTGGACAGGCCGAGTACGTCCGTGTGCCTCTCTGCGACACCACCTGCGTGCGAGCACCCACAACCATCCCCGAAGAAATGCTCGTCTTGATGGCAGACATCTTCCCTACAGGTTACTTCGCAGCAAGCAGATTCCTCAAGAACTTGAACGCCCGCGATCGCAAGGAATTCACTACCGTCGTGGTGGGCTGCGGTCCAGTGGGACTTTGTGCCATCGCTTGCGCCACTACCATGGTTGACACCGTCTACGCGATCGACTCTGTGCCCGAGCGTCTCGAAGAGGCGAAAGCCCTCGGAGCCATCCCGATCCACCTGACGGAGCAAGATCCTGTCGCCGAGATCAAGAAAGTTACCAACGGCCGCGGAGCCGACGTTGTGATGGAGGTCGTGGGTCATGGAGACGCTCTGCAGCTCAGTCTGGACCTCATTCGCCCCTGGGGCTCAATCTCGTCCGTGGGCATGCACAACCACAAGCTGGGCTTTGAGGGCTTCCAGCTTTACAGCAAGAACGCTACCATTGCCTTCGGTCGTTGCCCTGTGCGCTCTATCTTCGAGGATGCGCTGGAGCTGTTGGTCAAGCAGCAGGACAAAGTATCGTGGCTTGCCGGGAAGACAATGTCCCTGGAAGATGCCCCCCAGGCGTACAAGGACTTCGAGGCGAGGAAGGTGCACAAGGTGTTGTTCAAGGCTGCGGCTGACATGTAAAGTAGCGAGATCTGGATGAATGTGGAACGAGTTTACGACAGAGGTTGGTGTTTGTTTGGGGGGTTATTATTATAGAAGCTTGCGAGAGGAGAGCGTGAGCTCATGTTTGAGGTGTTGGGGTGTCAGGAAGGACGGCCTTGTAAAGCTTACTATAAAGTATGTTGATCCTCATCTTTCGACATCGCGTGAAAGAGACATCGACCGAACGAGGCCGCTTGATGGACGTGCATCGCCATCGGAAGAATATGTCAAGAATCCTCAGTGGAAATGATCCACCCCACAAGAGGCCAACACCAATCATCCGACCACCCAACAGCAAAGTGTCCGTCTAGCACGTATTGTCATTGGCATTGCCGTGGCCTTCGATGCACTTGACGCATTCTACTTGTAATGTCCTCGGCAGTTGCTTTCCCACAAAACAAAGCTTCGTCTCTTTAAACTTCCGTATAAGTGATTAGATATAGGTTAAGATACTCGTAGTAGTCGTTTCAGAAAGCCTAAAGTTTCGAGGTGAAACTTGTGCCAGATTGTAACTCAACGGTAGGCACGCTCAGCGCTAACCTTCGATAGATGTCAAGTTTGCCATGGGCTGAGAGTTCCTATCTCATCTTGGATCCGAAGTGCATTCTTTCGGAATCGGCTCCTTCCAAGCTCCGCTGCCACTGTTTAGCTCCACCCTCGAAAACTTAGGATGTCGCGGATAGGGATAAATATGGGTGAGTTCTGGCGTTCGAAGTATAACAAGGGACAGATGAAAGAAAGTTACAGTAGTGGCAGCTGGAACTGTGGAGTTGCCCAGTAAACTTATAACGGATTGTAGTATGGCAAGGCCAGGCCCATCAAACTTGATCCCCTGCACTTTAACAAAGTGCCTCGCGCACTCTTTCATTACATGTCCCGGGGGCCTAAGGGGCGCTTGCCGCTCAATGATCAGCGTTATGTGGACCGAGAGTTCATGTCTGGTTTTGATGTGAAAGCATGTAGTGCTCGCGATAACCATAAAAACTCGCTCATCGCCCTGTTCAGGTTTGGCAGCTCGAAAGCAAGCCGCAAAGATGTTGGCTCGCACTCTCTCGCTTTCGATCTTTTACCTGCTCACATCCACTTTGTGCTCGGCATTGAGCTTTCCGCGCGATGGCAATAACAACGACACGCCCCATTCGAGCCTGCCCGATTACGCGCAGCGCAACCTAGACACGATCCGCAGGATCTATAACCTGACGGTCTACCCCAACAATGTTCCGATAGTAAACCACGGCGCCGAGGCTGTCCCGCCAGGCCTCTTCAATCAGGAAGCTACCGGCCGTGTCTCGCCGGTAGGCAATTTTTCTGGATTCGCCGACTCTATTGAGTACTTTTTCGCCCTGGCCCCGACGCCCCAGATATCGAACGGGGTTGGGTTCTACGCGGCTGATGTTGTGGAGTTCACTTCCGGCTGTCCAGAAGTCGCAGCCTCGCTGGTCTATCTGCGCACAGCCCGCTTCAACAAGACGACCAACGAAATTGACAGATCCGTGCCGACGACCACATTGAACCAGGTAGGATGGGAAAACTACTCCAGTGTTATTGTTCACAGCTGACATGCGGCCTTTAGGTAGCGTTCTGGCGCTTCGACGACGAAGGCAAAGTGCTCAAATACCACGCCTGGATTCCGAATCTGCAAGCCTGGAACGCAGCTGCAGTAGGAATCAACTTCAACAACATCGCGCTCCAGACGGTCGCAAAGGTCGCTCTCTGTCCATGTATCCAAAAGTTATGTACGGGAAAAGACCAGCAGTACACCAGCACGCTTTCGTGCGTTGCAGATCTGCAGCTCAAGCCTTTTGGCAATTTCGACGAGGCTTGGGGTGATATTTTCTGCCGCACGATTCACCTCATCCTTACGCGCATCCGGCCGGATGTGCATTGCCCGCACGTTGGACCAGTCGGTGGAGCCCCACCGGATAATTACAAGTGTGTCGATGTCGATTACAGCAAGGAGTATTTCGATGATAGTAGGTTGTTCGGTGCGCCGGAAGGGGATGTCTTCAGTTGTGGAGGGCCGCTACTCTCTGGAAACTCATCTATGAGTTTGTGACGGAGTATCTGAGATATGGAGCATATGGCAGCGTTAATGCATTGCATGCCGATAAGTTTCCTTTGTTATAGATTGTCTAGAAGTACTCTAGAGGAAGGACTTTCGTGTTCGGGTTTCGTATTGAAATCAGTGGCCAGAATAAATCATCCTTTCCCTACACTGAAGACTTGATTCTTGGTTTCCAGGGTTGTCAACATGTCTTGCCAAAGGAAGTGCGATGCTCGGAGTGTGGATGAAGTCTGTCCACGGCAGCCTCCGCGTTGCAAACTTTCATCACGACTTATTAAGGTACGTGCATCATTCAAGTATACACTCCCATCCACTTCGCATATCGCCTTCAACTGATCATGGTCCGCGGATCTGAACTAGACATCGCGTTGCGCGCATCGATAGTCTCTCTCCGTTTCGGTGCCGGGCTGAAATCAGTCGAGATCGCCTCCATGCTGAACATTGACCCGGGGACTGTGCGGACGACTTGCTATCGAATGAAACGTGCCGCGAAATCCGAAGATCTGCTGGAATTGCTGAAGCATTGTCGCACGAAGAAACGCTCTGGTCGACCTTCGATGAAGAACGCTGCTGCTGCTGCTACCACCGCCACTGCCGATGCCAATAGCTCCCCTTCTGCGGCTGAGGACGACGATAAGGAGGACAAGCATGAGGCGCTAGTCGAGACCGCCGCTAGCACTTCCCCAGACCCTTTAGCGGAGAACTTCGAGACGACAGCTTGGCCTGAGCGAGACCTCACAGCAGCCACAACGGCAGACACCAATACCAACACTACTCACTCCGAACCCTCTCCAGCGCTTCCACGATACCATAACCTGCCGCCGTCTGAAACCCTTCCTTACACCACACTTGACCCGCAATTGTCCACCCCGCAACCTTCAGATCCTCAACACCCGCAACAATGGCCACCAAGAAAGACATGAGGAGAGCAGAGCTCAGTACGCACGACCCCTTCGATCTTCACGCCCGTCATCTTCAGAACAAGCAGCTGACAATCCACAGTCGTCCCCTACACCGAAGGCCCCCAAGACAAGGAAAACAATGACTTCCAAGGCACCATCTCATCCACCCTCCCCATGGCCGCCGTAAGTCTCCCTCGCAGCCTGCCACCACTCCCCACCGGCTTTATCCAAGTCGAAACAACTAACATGTGAACCTCCCAGATCTTCACCCGCAACAAGATGATCGGCTGGACGGCCGTCATCTTCGCCATCCAGGGCTGGCTCGGCGAGACGCCCGCGCAAGCCGCCGCCGCCACCACGCCTAGTTACCTGCAAGTCGGCATGGCAGCCATGTCGCTTGGTGTTGTACGTATCTCTCGATTCTCGGACAGCAACTGGATCGTGGGGTCCAAGGTGATTGAACGAATGACATGCTGATTTTACTTTCTAGGCCTACATGCCCCTTTTCCTGCCTCCTACCATGGGTGGCGCGTCATCGACCGGTCCTGCGCCTCCTGTTGCCGCTTAGGGTGGTTGTGTTGTACTGCAGATGCCGGATTTACTTTACTTTCACTAGGGATTACCATTTGATGGGAGTGGTTCATTTGTTCGAGTTCGAAAAAGAATTTCAAGCGTTGTACATTTTTTTCTAAGAACATTGAAAATTATACACATAATTCGGGCTTTTCTAACCCACCAAAGCCCCCGAATCGTTCCGTACCTATAGCCTCCAGGCCCGCGTTGAGCTGCCTCGTGAGTTTATCCGTATCCTTTGTAAAGTAAAACGCCTGTATGAAGTCGCCAGAAAATGCCGAATGCCCACAGGTGCGCCGCCATGCATGTTGAAAAGAAATTACATCGAGATGTGATCAGATCAATGGAAAGAAACCACCGATCTATTTTATGTGCTCTTCGTCGCCTCAAGTTCGGCCGCGGCCTCTGCAGCGAAGAGCTGCGACTTCTTCGCCCTCTTCTTGAGCACGTTCTCGATGAATGCCTCTCCAGCCTTGTAACTGCTGCGCACCAGAGGTCCGGAGGCGCAGTACATGAAGCCCAGGTCGAGCGCACGCTGGCGCCAAAGCTCGAAAGTGGCGGGTGTGACGTACTCCTCAACCTTCATGTGACGCTTTGTAGGGCGCATGTACTGGCCGAAAGTGACGACGTCGACGCCGACCGCACGAAGTCGCTTGAGGGTCTCCCATAGTTGGTCTTCCGTCTCGCCAAGGCCGAGCATGATGGAAGTCTTGGTGATGAGCTCCGGGCGGGCTTCCTTAGCGGCACGGAGGACGGCAATGGATTGGTCGAAGGTGGCGCGACGGTCGCGGACGTAGGGTGTGAGCTGGGGTGTGGTCTCGACGTTGTGCGCGTAGACGTCCAGGCCAGAGCGGGCGACGGTGGCTACTTGGTCGGCGTTGCCCATGTAGTCGCCTGTCAGTGCTTCGACGAGGATTGAAGGGTTCTTTTGCTTGATCTTCATGATTGTCTCTGCAACGTGGCGCGCGCCTCCGTCTACCAAGTCATCACGATCAACCATCGTCAGCACGACATAGCCGAGTCCCCAGCGTGAAAGCGCTTCGGCGGTGTTCTCTGGCTCATGAGGGTCGAGAGGAGGAGGCGCGCGGGAAGTTTTTACTGAGCAGAAGCGGCAGCCTCGTGTGCATGTGTCGCCCATCAACATGATTGTCGCCGTCGCCTCGCTCTTATCGCTTCCACCCCAGCAATCGGAAATGTTGGGACACTTTGCTTCCTCGCACACGGTGTGCAGACCGAGTCCTCGCAAATCATTCTTGATCTTCTTGTAGTTGTTGTTCACAGGAATAGGCGTCTTTAGCCACTCTGGCAGACGGGTGTGTGATCTCTTGCGGCCTTCGGGGCCGATTTGAACGGTCTTGAGCTCGAGCGCTTCCTCGGGTGAGATGGGCTCTTCTACTTTGCCACCAACAAAGTCGCCGAATGAAGGGCCGGCATTGAGACGGTCGGAGAACTTGGTGGAGGGTCGAGGTTTTGATGATGTTGCTGTGACGGTTGAGGGCTCGTTGACTGTGGTGGCGAAGCAGCGCTTCTGCGGGAGGAGAGAGGATCGGGTGTCGAAAAGCGCAGAAGCGACGAAGCGCCTTGCTGGGGGTCTGATGGCGGCCATGGCTGTGTATGTGAGGTCGAGCGAGTGTATGTGCAGTGGGTGATGCTTGTATGGTATAGTATATTTGTTGCGCGCGGGTGATTAATCGACTTGACAATTCCATTCGCTGACAGGGCGTGCAGCAAGGGTCTCTCTGCGGCAGAGCCTCCGATAGCCGCCGCTTTGCCTTTCAACCCGCTCGCGTTGCGCCACCGCTTTGGGAGCTTGTTCGGAGCACGCCACTTAGTACTACTGATAGAGCATCTACCAAAAAGCTTGATCACTCTCAACTCACAAAATCAAAACATGTCAGACCAACCTACCAATCCAAGTGATACCAGTGCCGGCTTCTCAGCTCGTCTTTTCGATGGCGAGAAATCCTTATCCGAACAGGATGTCTACGTCTCATTGACCTATGACGAGCTCAACGCCAAATCCATGATGGACCGCGTGAAGAGCCCCAAAGCAGGCGCCGTAGTTCTGTTCGCCGGTATGACTTTCCTGTACCACAAAGTGCTACACCCTCACTGACGACACTACGCAGTAAGCTAAAACCGTAGGTCTCTTGTAGGTTGCACTCGCGATTCGTTCAATGGCGAGACAGTCACACATCTTGCGTACTCGTCGTACCCGCCGCTGGCTCTCCGTACCTTGCAGACTATTGCACGCTCCATACGTGTGAAGCATGGTCTTGTTTCGATCGCTATCACGCATCGGTTGGGCAAGGTCGATATCGAAGAGGAGAGCATTCTCATTGCTGTGTCGTCGGCTCATCGCCAGGCTGCTTGGAAGGCTGGAGAGGAGTGCTTGGAGGAGGTCAAGCAGAAGGTTGAGGTTTGGAAGGAGGAGTGGTTTGCTGATGGTGGCGTGTGGCGTGCTAACCGGGATGGGCAGGCTGGTGTGAAAGTGTGAATTAGGGATGTTCGATGTGTTCTGCAATGGTCAGGGAGTCGTTGTGCTATGAAAGGCAGCATGTATCCGGACCGTATGAAGTGAATAAATATTGCTCGTGGGTATCATGCTATATTTTACATCGCCTCCTCACACTATACATCCCTACCGCTTCTGGACACCAAGCATGGCCTGCGCCTCGTTCTTAGCCCGCTCTTTCTGCTCAAGCTCCATCAGCTTGTCCACGATCTCGTCCTTGAGGTTGCCATAGCCGTCCTTCCTCGCTAATACCTCAGCTACCCAGCCCTCAATTTCTTTGTCTGCATCCGTCTCGCCTCCATACACATCAAAGCCCACGCCCTTCCGCACCTTGTCCCTCAAGTCCTCAATGTCTGCGATGTCCCAGTAGATGAAGCCCGCACCAATGGCCGTGGCAAAGACTGACACAGTGTTCATGGTCGCAAGGCCCAGCGCTTCTATAGCATCCAGTCCACCTTCACCCTTTGGCAAAGGTGCATTCGAGGGCGTGAAGGTTGTTGGTATAGGCGGGCGCTTACGGATCATCGAGCGGCGTGTCACCCACGCACTGAGCATGGTGAAGGCAATGCCGCCGAAGAACAATGCATTTTGTCGGCGCGCTCGACGTGCAGGGTCTACGCGCTCGACGGCTGCTGAGGTTGTGGAGGGTCGGATTGCGGCTCGTTGGAGCTGTTCTTCAGTCGCGAGAGGTGGTGGAGGTGCGAGGGCCAGGCGGCGGGCGCGAAGGTCGCCGGGAGCGAGGTAGCGGTCCCAGAACGACATGAGAGAATTGTCGTCCTTGTCGTGTTCGGTAGTGATGTTGTTGTCTTTGGCTGTGGCATGGCTCGTTTCGCCGCAGTGTTGACATATACCAGGGTCTCTTGAGCTGATCCTCTTGGTTTGTACCTAGGTAGTTTCCTATTTGGGCTGGCGCTGTTTGCCCTTTGCCTGCCCCGGACTGGAGGGCTGGCTGGACGTCAGGGTGCCGTTGCGCAGCCATCGAGACCATCGCATTCAACATCCAAACACACCAGACCTCATTCCCAGGATCAACCACCCCACCCCCATCGCCAAGGCGACACTTAATCATCACGTCCTGCGCATTGCGGCACAACTGCGACTCCCAAACGAACTGTCGCCCATCGCCACAGTCTGATATCACGCACCACTGTCGAACAAGAGCAAGGACAAGGCTGAAACACGGATACTACGCGGTGATCATTGAAAAGGCTGGAAGACCACTGTTTTGCGATAGCTTGAGGGCTCCTTTTTTTCTTTAACACTATAAGCTCTACCTGCGAGCTCTTATTTCTTTCCCATTGTACACTTCTCGCTTCTGTACGTATTGACCATGGCGCGAGCGCGGATGCTGGAGAGAGGCTATGAAGAGTGGAGCGCTTTCTCTCGATTTTCCATGTACTTATTCTGACCTTGTTGATTCAGACCTCGTGACGAGCGGAGCAGAGTGTACATACTCAGGAACAGAACAGCTGCGATTGGGAAGCCGACTGGCACGCACTTACGTGACAGTACCCTTGCTAATAGCAATTACGGCGTCATAACGTGAGCGGATCTTGCACATCATGTCGGGCGAGGACGACAACTTTGATATTGACATCTATGGTGATGAGGAAGAGCAGCAACAGCCACAGCCACAGCAGCAAGCAGAAGGCGACGACTTCGACTATAATTACGAGGAGGCACAGGAACAGACAGGCCATACCGAGCAAAATGGCGAAAGCAACGGCCATCCGGTAGCAAATGGTGGCGATGGCGCAAACGACCAGCAGACATCACAACAGCCGTCATCCAACACACCACAACAGAACCTCAAACGCAAAGCACCTGACGACGAGAGCGAAGATCACTCTCAGCAGCGTCCTACGAGTCAAACGCCTGTAGCCGCCGATGGCCGTCCTGTCGACCCAGGAGCGCTCCCATCTCTCAAGCTATCCGAACTCCACTGGTGGACGACAGAAGAGGATGTGCGCGCCTTCTGTGCCGCGGCTAACACCGAGCATGAACTACGAGAGCTGGCATTTGGAGAGCACAAGATCAACGGCAAGAGTCGCGGCGAAGCATACCTCGAATTCACATCTCCAGCCGCCGCTACTGCAACAAAACGTGAAGTGGAGCGCGCAAATGCTGAGAGCGCGGCGAAAGAACCCGGTTCCGGCGCGAGAGACAAGTTCCAGGCGTGGTACACACCAATGGGCAACCCATACCGCGGCAAGGATGGCGCTGTTGGCGACAAGAAGTTCGGTGGCCAGGCAGGCAAATTCAACAACCAAGGCGGCGCATACAACAACAACTATCAGAACCGTGGCAACTTCGGTGGCGGCCGAGGTAACTACCAACGAGGAGGCGGCTACAACAACATGATGGGCCGTGGTGGTGGCGGTGCTGGAGTCAACGCCAACTGGGGCATGAACGGGCCTTCCACCGTCAGCGCCTGGCAGAATCCCATGATGGGTGGCTTCAACAACAACATGGGTGGCTACGGCAACATGGGCTATAACAACATGATGGGCGGTGGCCGTGGAGGAATGATGAATAACATGATGGGAGGCGGCCGTGGCGGCTTCAACGGCATGAATGGAATGGGAGCCATGGGGAACATGGGCGCCATGGGGAACATGGGCGCCATGGGAATGGGCAACATGATGAACATGGGCGGCGGCATGAGCATGAACGGAGGAGGTCGCGGAGGAGGCGGTATGATGGGCGGCCGTGGAGGCTGGAACGGCGGCATGAACATGGGTGGACAGAACATGCAGGGCGGCGGCAACGGCAACAAGAAGCCGAGGATGGAGTGAGAAGCTTGCACGCATCGCATGTGTTCTCCCGCATCCCACCCGGGCGACTCCATCAAGGAAAGCAGAGACATGGCGAACAGGACTGCACTCGCGACTCAGGGCGTTTTATCGGGCATTTAACTAGCGCGGCGCATGGAGTTTCTGGTCAAATTTTGCTTGTCAGCGCGTAATGTTCGGTGGTTTTATCAGACACAAGAATGAGAATCAGGCGTGGAGTTTTCTCATAAGAGTTGCAGCCAAAGAGCTTTCATATTTCCTGTTCAAGGTTGCCACCAAGGCCATGTGAGGGAGTAGAACATTACAGAAAAGAAGAATATGGCAGCATATGTCAGCGGTATGAGACTGAGAAAAAGGAGAAAAGAAATGCGATCGATACTGTATACGAGCTTGACTTTCAGACCAAGAGCACGCGACACTCATCAAGGCCGTTCACAATTTCAGCTACAAACGATCCTCCAGTCCAACTGGCATTCGTGCGCCTGATGTCCTTCTTTTTTTTGCCCAGTGGCTAGCGAATTTTGGGGGAGATGATGCTTTCAGACTTTGTTCATTACTGATGAGAAAGTCTCACAAAATCAACATGAGCACTACCGCTGACGATATGGTAGCCATCAAGGCCACCACGAAGCTGTCGGCGGGATCGCGAACGTGGCTGGCATGCGAATCCCAGATCGAAGGCGTCAAAGTATCTGCATTCTCGTCATCAATAGAAGTCTGCTTGTCTGCCTCTCGTCGATCAACAAGGGCGGCGACTTCTTCTCGACTGTTTAGCTTTCCTAGGGATGAACCAGCACCCACTGGGTGGCCATTGCCGGATCCACCGTTCTGAGGTCCTCCGAGAAGTGCGCCAAGTGTTGCCATCGCGCGTGCGGTCTGTGGCTGAGGTTTGGGGATTTTTGCTCGAGCGTCGAGTTCCAGTGGTAACGGTTCCGACGCGGAGTCGCCGGAGGGGAAAGTCCGTCTGACTCGTCCGTGTCGAGGGATGTCGAGATTCAGAGCCGGGTGTTCCAGATGCGCTGCCTGGGGATCTTGCGTCGCTCCCATAATATGGGCAGTGGGGACTTTTTGTGCTACGCGTACCCGACTTGTGGACACTAGAATTGGATCATTAGGCTTTGCTCCTGTGGATCCGATATACCCAGTCTGTGAAGGAGAAGCCGTGGCTTGAGGGTAGGGCGGGGCAAGCCATCCTTGAGGACGCTCGCGATGTGCAGTCTGCGCAGCCGGAGTAATTATACGGGGACTTTTGGTCTTGTCCAAATGAACAGTCCACTGGAATGGTTCAGTTGCACAAAGTGCAGGAGTGTCGAAGCATATAGTAGGGAGCGGCCAAAACGAAATTGTGCTGGAGACACTTGTTGTTACTGGAGCACTCGAGTCATCGTCGCATGAGGCATCCGGGTCATTGGGGTATGGGACATCCGGAGTGGTGAGTGAGATTGTGGCAGGAGTGGTAGCAGAATATATGCCAGAGCCGATTGCGAGGTTGGTGGGGCTGAGAGGCTGCAGTGGCGAGGACCGAGTTGCGGCATCATCGTCAACAGAAACTGCACTGACGATCCTGTCATCTACCAGGACGTCCACAAATTGACCACCAGAGCCGGTATCGTGAGAGGCATGTTCATCACGTATACCAGGGCCATACTTCTCCTCGCAGCTAAGTGTCGTTAGTCGTGCGATAGGTCACCCTGGTAGGGCAATGCTTACGAGTTGTCTGGAAGACATGTCTGATCACGCAGACAGCCTTGATCAGGCTCTGACAAAAAATGATTGCAGGCTGGCTGGACTTCGTCCAAGATGATATTTGCACAGGCTTGCAAGACGAAAAACAAGATGACGAGGATCGTGCGGCTGCAAAGCATATTGGTCGTTTCGTTGATGCTAGTAAGACGTTGATAGAGAGTGGCATCAATGTTTGCTGAACTGATACAATGAAAGCAGTGAGACAACTCTATCGAATGGTCAATATGTTGCGGTGTAAGAAAGAAATACGTCTGTGCGGATGTACAGTGAGGTTGGTGAGTGTGACAATGCTTTGCCGATGGGAAGGCTATGAGTTGTGCAGCCGTCTACATGTATAACACGACCAAGTTTGGGTGTGCAAATTGGGTACGCATGGTGGGAAGCACAGCTTGTGCTACGTCCGGATGTTCCGTGCCTCTGGGCAACTTCTTGGACGTGAGGCCCTGGACTATGCATTGTACGAATGCCGGATGCACTGATTCTGATCCGTGTTGCAAGTAAAGGGCTCATGAGCGATACTACAGCATCGTGTGCATGGTATCCAGGACGAAAGCCGGGCCACCCGATACACAGATGTAGCCTTTCCGACGGTTACTCGGATCGAGGTCGGATCGAATGGTCTGAGAAGATTGTTGGTCGAGTCGATTCATCCATCACAATGGCTCTTTGTTGCGTGATGCAACAGCGGAAGAGCCTTTCCACGGTCCGGCTGGGTAGTCTCGCCACCTGATGTTGCACCTGCAACCTTGCATTGCACAGGCACGAGATGGAGGTTGGCCAGGCCAAGAGTAGAGTGAAGTGAAGGTAGGGTCTACGGCTCATCCCGTAGCGCTCAAAGCCGGTGGGCGGAAAATCTGTTTTCGCCGATGCGCTTGGCAGGTGCGCACAGGCCCGCACTTTTCGCAAGCGTAGTTCCAGCCTGGCTGCGCTTTGCGATTGTGAACTTCTCCTCAAGCGACTCTTCGACAGCAGCCCGACAACCATACCGTCAAGATGAGAGGACCCGGAAAGCACCAGAAGCGTCTGTCAGCGCCCAGCCACTGGCTGCTCGACAAGCTCAGCGGCAGCTATGCGCCCAAGGCCTCCCCTGGTCCGCACAAGCTGCGCGACTGCATGCCGCTGATTGTCTTCATCCGCAACCGGTACGCGATGGAAAAACCCCCAGGAGACGAGGGAGAGGCAGCAATATGCGAGAGCAGAGACTAACGCCAATTTTTTCGCAGTCTGAAGTACGCCCTCAACGGTCGCGAGATGAAGGCCATTGTCATGCAGCGCCTGATCAAGGTCGATGGCAAGGTCCGCACCGACCCTACCTACCCTGCTGGCTACATGGACGTCATCACCATCGAGAAGACTGGCGAGCACTTCCGCCTTGTCTACGACACCAAGGGCCGTTTCACCGTCCACCGCATCACCGGCGAGGAGGCTGAGTACAAGCTCGGCAAGGTCAAGAGGGTGCAGTTGGGCAAGGGCGGCATCCCATTCTTGGTTACGCATGACGCACGCACGTAAGTGATTGCGCGTCTATCAGACGTTGGACCAATGTTTGGCGATATTTGTATACTGATGGTTTTGTGTAGTATCCGTTACCCCGACCCCGCCATCAAGGTCAACGACACCGTCAAGATCAACCTCACCACCGGTATGTTGCACGAGGAGATGCGATGAAAGTCTGGGCTGCGTACTGATGCATTTCACAGGCAAGATCGAGGACTTCATCCGCTTCGACACTGGTGTGATCGCCATGGCCACTGGTGGTCGTAACATGGGTCGTGTTGGTGTCATCACCCACCGTGAGCGTCACGATGGTGGCTTCAACATCGTCCACATCAAGGACGCCATTGACAACGAGTTCGCCACCCGTGAGAGCAACGTCTTCGTCATCGGCCAGGAGAAGCCCTGGATCTCCCTTCCCAAGGGCAAGGGTGTCAAGCTCTCCATCGCCGAGGAGCGCGACCGCCGCCGCGCTTACGCTCTTGCTGGCCAGTAGATTATTTCCTGAACAGCTTGGTGTTTGGCGGTCTTGGGATGGTACAAACAGTCTGGGAGAGTCTGCGAAAAGCACTTCTGCCCTTCCACGCTTCGGGTTGCATGACAAGACTTGTGATGTAGAATCCCTGTCTTGCGTTCACAGGCTACGCCGCAGCCGAAGACATGAGTCTGTAAAAGCAATGAACAAGTCCAGCTGCAATGATACCCACTTTACCTTTTACCTCTTTTTGCTGTTTGTTTGACATCGACATCGTTATGGTTGCATGCATGTGTCGAGGTGCTGCGTGATTATATTTCAAATTCCGACTAATGATTCAAAAGTCCAGTGACTTTCTCGGGTGTAGGTAGCGTCCTGTCGAACACCTCGAACGGTCTTACCTGTGAGCTCGTCTGCGAGTTTTGCAAGACAGCCCCAAAATGGCAAGACCAATGTAGTCGCACGACCCTTCAGAGTCGTTCCATTTCTCAGAAGCACAACCGATGCTTCCTGTATGATCCACTGGAGCAGGCTTCTCTGCAAACTCATGTTGTAGTTTGCGCCGCTTTTCCTCCCTATCTCTGCAGCCAATACGCCCACGCTCGAGCTCAGATGCTCGCTTTGTACTACGGCTCGTCTTCTCCGCAAGTGCCTGTTCTCTCTGCTCTTTCTCAGCGGCACGAATGCTCCGCGGACGCTCTGTCATGGCCTCAAAAATTCTTAGCCTTCTTGACAGGCGCGAAAAGGTTCAGAATCGCATTCACCACATCTCGCTATGCAGCTACTTCACGCTCAGATATGCGAGCCTTACGCATCTCCTAGTCAGGTCGTCTTATTATGTGCCTATAAGCACATTCATGTAGGATACGGGTATTGTATTGCTCAACTGTAGCATCACTTCTACTCTGCCATGCAGATCGGTATCACGCTTGCGCGAGGCGTCTTCGTTTTGAATGGCTTGGTACGCTCTCACTGGCCATATAGCTCGCTCACTGCATTGAGTCGGAGGGCACAAGCATCAGATTACAGGGAAGCAAGACGATTTTTGTATGGATTTCGTATCAACGATCAAACCAAGACAATACAGCTCTGTCATCCAATGTAAGCAATTGGTAGGCGGTCTCATTCGGTTATTGTAGCTACATGCAGAAGATCTTGCCCTCCGTCGTTACTCAAGTGAACCGCATGTATTGCTGCACGACCAGAAGCCAATTGTCAAAACTTGAACCACCTGGTATCAGTAAAATGATGTCCGAGCTGCTATAAAGCACATTGATCCGTATGCCTCAGCATTCACACGCCGATGTACGTATAAGTCCGAGATCAAATCGGATGCTGAGGGCGTCGGCTGCCTTGCCATTAAATCCGGAGATGCGAATTTCGCCATGTCAACTTTTCAACGCCCCCTTCCGCGCTAACCAGCCCAGCCACTTCTGTAGTCGATTGCGATCGATTGAACATGATATTATATGCGTGTAGTAATCCCCTACAGGTTGTTCCTAACGATTGGGAAGACAGGTCGCTTATCCGCACCAAAAAGATCGATTTCTCGGACGACAAAAGTGAATGACACTAATCACCTTCCCATGTTCCGGAACGGGGAATTGAACCCCGGCCTTCTCGGTGCTTATACGATCAAGAATCGTGAAAGCGAGATATCCTAGCCACTAGACCATACCGGATGTGAATCGAAGCGTGAAATGATATTAACTTTCGATGAGAGAAAAGCCATTATTATAGATTATGTAGTACGGATAATTCTTTTTCCTTCTCATTCCAACACCAAGAAGAAACGACAAATATAGCATAGGTACTGGAAGTCCCTGTTGCGATGTCTCTCCCAAGACTGTCCCATTTTGTAGCATCCCTCTCAACACCTCTTGGGCGTTGATAATTGAAGAGAAGTAGCAACACAGAGCGCTGATCATCAATGACGAATCAGCAAAGATTACTGCTAGAGAACTAAACAATGTACGCTAGACCATACCGAATGCGACCTAGATGAGTGGTTGTCCAAAATCTTAATTTGTGAAGCTGAGTGCTACCAACTCGGGGCCGGGAGAGTCGATTAGATAGAGCAACATGTAAGAGCATAGTTGTCGAATAATACTACAGTAAATAGCTAGGCTGTTCCGGAAGGAGTATCAATAAATTGCCAGATTTAGGGTGCATCTCAAGACTAGAATTCGTGAACCAGTCCCAATTCTCTATACCAGGACACGCAGTATTGATCTGAGTATTGAACCATCTCAGATTAGAGGGGACAGGAGGCTTCAGGTGCAGCTAAGGAGTGAGACATCGAATAGCAATATGCCTTCTCGATCGATTTGCCTCCTTGAGATAGCTGGTATTGGATCGATACCTATCTCAAGAAGTAAAATATTCAGGGCGCAGTGCGGTTTTATCATCAACCATAAGGACACAAGGAGTTTACATTCCACCGAGAGACTCTGCACACAACATGAGCGCAATGGCTGTAGCTTCCCACTGAATGGAAGCCGAGTAGCTATAGCTATGTGTTCGCAATCGAAGGCTGTATCTGATTGTTATCAGGGTGATTGAACACACAAGATATATCATACAACAGCCAGCTGAGTAGTACACTATGGAGAGATCGGACTAACAACATGATCGACTGGTACTACAACGATCTCATATGGTCTGATGCTGCATAATGTGAGGGTTCGGCCATGGTGCATTAGCAGGTCACTGCATTGGGTATCTCCTCTCTAGAATGTATTTCAGAGTATGTCATGAATTCCGGCAACCATTCACACAGATGCGAGGACCGTTTCCAGCGTCGGATGACGGATTTCCAGTTCACATGTCACACCTGCAGACACGTTGCAATATCTACAGCTATGGTTCCATCCTTCACAATCGAAACGCCTAAAAGAATAGCGTAACGCCTTCCCAGGGGGCAGAGCAATGTCCGAGACCCTCTTGAAATCAGGGTTATCCCCAGAAGGGGACGTCAGTAGCGCCAGCCACCGGACTTGACCCTTGTAGGCGAAGTGGGACTTGGTGACGATCGTCTCCTGCAGCTGTGCAGATGTCTTTACTTTCGTCCGCTGTTGAGTCCTCCCGAGTGCGTGTTTACTCGGATCGACATCTGTCTACCACATTCTACCGAAAGCCCCAAGTGCTTTGCAACTCCCGAGTGCACGTGACCCGTACGCGACTGAAGTGAATGCCGTCCGTCTAATCTCCGCAGGCGCTGCAACCCCTGTCGCACCACGTCGCATCCTTGTCGCACATTGGCCGGCGTGTGCAGCGTTGATTGCAGTACCATGGCTTCAGGAATATCAGGAATATCGGGTGCTGGCAACCTGCAGGACCGCGACTATTCCATCCCGCATAGGCCTCCGCCCGCGCCTCCGTCTGTCGCATCGAGCGCAACGAGTCCCAATCGGTCACCCGAGATCACGCAGCAGCAGTGGTTACGGCAGCAGCACCAGCAGCACAAACGACAGAAGAGCTCGGGAAGCGGGAGCATTGTGAAGGAGCGGACGAGAAAGAACAGCTTGAGCGGGCTCTTGCGCAGCGGCTCCTCAAAACACAAGCAGCCAGAGGCAGTCACCATCAGCGACCCTCTCACCGCGCCTCCTCTTCCACCGCCGCCGCCCTTCGGCGCTCCACCACCAATCCCATACAACGACCCAAACAAACACTTTCACTTTGGAGAAGCCGCCACGGTCACGAGCACCGCATACTCCATCCCTCCGAGCCAACCCCCGCCAAATCATTCATTCGACGAGTCCGAAGAGCAACCTCCGAATAGCAGGATCTTTCGCTCACTCTCACACTCCGTATCAAGAGAAGCAATGTTGCGACGCGGCTCCAAGGCGAGACAACAGCAGCAGGCGGAGCTCGAGCGCCGAGAGCGCGAGGCCCAAATGCTGCCCAAACAACCACCCCGACTGCCTAGTCACCATCCTTTGATGGCCATGCCCACCTTCGGAGGCGAAGATGCACGTCCAGACAGTATCGCCATGTTCAATGGACAAGCCCAGCAGAACCGCGGTCCACAACCCTCGAGCTACACTCACAACTATGCTCAAAATCCCGTGCAGATTGCCGCCAACTTTTCCCGACCTGGTGTGGCGTCAAGAGACAACTCGAGCTCTCCAGCGTATGCAATCCGAGGTGCATCAGCATCAGTCAGCCCACCGCCTGCCGCCAACGCCACAGTCAATGGAGGCGAGCCGACCGAAAGAACTGGAAGCATGACGAACCGGGGCCGCTACGATTACACTGCTGCCGCTGCGCAGGCGGGTCACGTGAACAGCCCGAGAAGAATGCGCAGGCGGAAAGATCCTACGCCATTCAAGTAAGTATAACTGGCAGAGCTTTGACTCAATACGTGTGACTGACATTTCCACAGTGTACTCGTGGTTGGCACGAAAAGCAGCGGCAAAAGCTCCTTCATATCGCTCCTCAAACACTCACTTGCCATGCCGAGTACCAAACACGAAATCGACCGCCAATCAGCACAAATCAAAGGCAATTTCGCCTCCACTTACGTCGAGACGGAAATGGAGGGCGAGCGAGTCGGCGTGACTCTGTGGGACTCCGCCGGTCTGGAAAAGAGCATTGTCGACCTCCAACTGAGAGAAATGACCACTTTCATCGAATCCAAATTTGAGGAGACTTTTGCCGAAGAGCAGAAGGTGATGCGTAGTCCGGGTTTTAGGGATACCCACATACATTGCGTCTTCCTTGTGCTCGATCCTTTAAGACTCGACGCAAACATCGAAGGTGCCTCGCCAGGCGAAGGAGGCTTGGACGACGGCCTTGATGTTCAGGTCCTCCGCGCTCTCTGGGAGAAGACAGTCGTCATTCCGGTCATTGCAAAGGCGGACACTCTTACCACCAAACACATGTCTCACCTCAAGCGTGCTGTCTGGAAGAGTATCAAAGATAACTCGATGAATCCTCTGGATGCACTTGAACTCGAGGACGACGAGGAGGAGCAATACGCAGACTCGGACGTTCTCGTCGAGGAAGATGAAGACGCCGATTTCGATCTCCCAATCCAGAGCCCCAACCGACTCAGCTCTTCCTCAAATTCATCCAGCTCCTCCAGCAGCGCCAAAGTCAAGCATGCATCCAAGCGCATCTCGCACATGCGTCATGCTTCACAGGCGGGCGCTCTCGCTGATGAAGAACCATACCTACCACTCTCAGTCCTCTCCCCGGATCCGTACACTCTTCCCAAGTCTGGAGTTGCCACTGAAAGCGAGCTCTCACGTGTTTTCCCATGGGGTTCTGCTTCACCTCTGAACCCGGAGCACTGCGACTTCTCCCGCCTGCGCGACTCTGTCTTCCTCGAGTGGCGCAGCGACCTACGCGAGCTGAGCCGGACACGCTGGTACGAACAATGGCGCACCTCGCGTCTGCGCAATGTGCCCGGCACCAAAATGCGCATCAAGGGTGGCGTGACGCCTGTCGCCGCTGTGCCTAAGGAGGGCAGAGGTGACGTTAGAAACTTCTCGTCCGGAGGCGTGGGGACTGCCGGTGTTCCCAGAACCGTCAGTGGCGCCACACAATCAACCGCAGGCGCTGGAACGGTGCCGGTTGGCATGGCCGTTAGCACGCCGGCAAGTGCATACTAGGCGCGCAGATGTACACCGATGAACAGCAATAACCTTCCATGGACTACATGTTTCGCCGCAGGATTAGAGCGTCATGCTGGATGTTGAAGTAATGTTGGAATGGGGGGAATCACTGAGCAACGGAATTGTTTGCCAGTAGGTCAATTGTGAGAAAAGAAGAAGAAGAAGAAGAAACAGGAGTACTCAATGACCCTCTTGTATTGATCTCTGGAGGAAAGAAATTGCGACAAGCATAAATTTTTGATGGTTTGGGATGGAGTAGGATGTCTTCACGTTCAGCGCTGTCCTTTTTAGTTACTAGATATACCCCCCTTTCGTTTGTTAGCGGTACGAAGTTGACTTCCTTGCATATGATTTTTTAAATTTTTGATCACTGGCATGCAGGCTTGGTGCGACCATGATCACGACCCTAATTTTTGGCGTGCAATATTGGCCTTACTGTGCACGAAGTAACGTACATACACTCGGAGTCCCGTGCAGAAGCCATGCGACACTGCATGCAATACGTCTCCACCGGCGATCGCGCACGTTAAAAGTCACTTGGAACCGTGAATATTCTTGCGAATGATATCGTTATCTTGCTACATCGTAACGTATCTAGTGCACATTCATTTCATCTCGCAAACAATGCCTTGCCAGGGGCGATCCTCACAATCATTGCCTAGCGTTCCTCTTGTCCTTCTTGCCACCACCGTACTTAGGCGGCTTGCCGTGGTGGCCGCCGTGGTGGCCAGGCTGGTCAACCTCGGTGTCAGTGTCGAGAACAGCGACACTTAGCTGGGGCATGCTGAAGTGGAAAGCGCCCTTCTTGTCGGCGGAGATGATGGTGGTGGTGGACTCGACGATGTTGTTGCCTTTGAGCGGGTCGTTGTACTGGTAAGGGTCACCGCCGGGGTTGGTGAGCAGGGTGAGAGTGGCCTTGGTGCCGCGCTTGACGCCGTCGAAGCGCACGGTCACGGGCTCGTCCTCGCCGTTGGTGGTGTTGTAGCACGCGCCCTTCCAGACGAGAGCGTCGCGGGCGTCGTCCTTGCCGGCGCCCCACCAGACGGGGCCGTAGGAGCCCGTGGTGGGGAGGGTCTCGGAGATGGGGTGGTGGGCGAAGAGCGACCAGACGTACCAGGAGGTGGAGCGGGTGGTCAGGGCAGGGTCGGCGGCGAACTGGATGATGGTAATGGCCCATTGCCAGCGGTTCATGTTGCGGAGGACAGGAGCGTAGAAGGTCGCGGGGATGCGGTCGGAGTTGCGCTCGTAGCCGATGAGAGAGGCGGCCTCACCGACACTGCCGATCCACCAGGGGAAGTAGTAAAGGCCGCCCTCCCAGCGTGTGCCGTTGTTGACGTGAGTGGCAGCAACCTCGCCGACGATGTGGCCATAGTCGTTGTCGAAACGGTCGAACTCGTAGACAAGCTCATCGGGCTCGCGGTACGGGTGGTAGTCTCCAAGAACATCCTCGGGGTAGGTGATAACGTCGGTAGCGTTGTTAAGCTCGAGAGTGATTGGGTCGATTCCACCAGGGTCGCTGGATGCAGCAGAACCGATGACCTGGATGTTAGGGTGAGCCGCAGAGATGGCATCGTAGAAAGCCTTGAAGCGGAACTCCTTGTATGAGTTCCAGCCATCGGGGTAGCCGGCCAACCAGTCCTCATTACCGATCTCGACGTAGTCGAGTCTGTAAGGCTCGGGGTGACCAAGCTCAGCACGGCGTGCACCCCACTCAGAGTCGGCTGGGCCGCTGATGAACTCGATCTCGTTGAGGCAGTCATCGACGAAAGGCTTCAGCTCCTCCGGAGTAGTGAAGTTGCCGTCGAGCGCAAGACCAGCGTAGCAACCAACCACTGCGATGTGTGTTAGTAAAGAACAATCTTCTTGTAGACATGTCAGTCTTACCAATCTCGAGTCCCATGTCCTCAGACCACTCCAGGTACTCCACAAGACCAAGACCGTGAGTCTGCTGGTATCCCCAAACGCCCTGGAAGCCGGGCCTGTAGCGGAGGGGTCCAAGAGTGTCCTTCCAGTCCCACTCGGTACCGAGAGTAAGACCCTCAAGCATGTTTCCGCCAGGGAAGCGGATGTAAGTCTAGATCCACAGTCAGCAATGCAAATTGTACCTGCGAAATATTCAAACTAACCGGGTTCAACTCCTCCAAAGCCTCAGCAATATCAATACGAAGACCGTTCTTGCGGCCCTTGTAGGTAGGAGGGAAGACACTGATCAAGTTGAAGTCCAGAGTGCCATTGGAAGTGCCCTACAACAAGTCATTCAGTCAGTCAGACGATCAGCACCATCAATCAACAAACACAGTCCCACTTACCGCAGGGTCAAAAGTAACAGCAAAAGTGTTGTTGCTGTTCGGCGCATCCTTATCAGGCTGCAGCACAAACTCGTGCTCCGTCCAATCGTTAGCAACAGCCTTGGACTCAATCTCGACGCTGCCGAACACATCATCGGTCAAGTTAGACTTGAAAGCAGCCGTGAAGCTGCCCTTGTACGCGCCCTTGACCCAGAAGGAGCCGGTGTACTCTTGCGAGGCCTTGACGTCCATGCCCCAGTATCCCTCGTTCTCGAAACCAACAGGACCAGAGCCGTTGCCGGCGCTCACGCGCATGGAAGCAGGCAGGGCGTCGGAGAGAGGCTGGCCCAGGAACTGGATGCTCAGGCTCGCGCCGTTGATCGACTGGTAGTGGTCGGTGTTGACGGGGAAGGCATCGCTGTACTGGAACGCGCGGTTCTGGATCAGCTCAGCGTAAATGCCTCCGTCGCCGCTGTTGTTGATGTCCTCGTGGAGGAAGCCATAGCCGTAGTCGACGCCGAAGTGCTTGGTTGAATTGCCTCCAGAGGAGCGGACCTTGACGTTGACGGCAGCTGCGGTAGCAATGCAGCTGGCGGCCAGCACGGCCTTGTTCACAAAGCCCATGATGGTAGGAATGGTAGAGAGGAGGTGTTTTGCGCAACACAAGAAGTTCCTGGGAAGCTGCAGCGGTTTGCAGACATGGTACCTCTAACCCATTTTATATATCGGCTCGCGCCAATGGCCACGAGCAGCTCAAGAGCTTGGCCACTCTATAGCAATCGTCATAATTCCCTGCTCCACCGAGGCTGCTAGACTCTGAGACCCATGGTCAGTTCTGATTTATCCGCCGGGAAAACACAGGCCGGGTGTTATACCATGTGTCTGGCAAAGCTTCCGGGTAGATCACGAACTTTCAAGGTTTCCTCGAGCGCGAGAATGCCAAAGTGCGGGTTGTGGAGAGAAAGTGCGGAGCTCGAGGGCGGGGAAATGGTTTCTCTTTGCATGGTCGTGATGGTGATCCCGTCCTGATCGGCAGCAACACGAGGCTAGGCAGAGCTGTCAAAACCGCTGAGAAGGTTCGAGCTGTGATCTTCAGCTCATCAGGACTTGGGCTTGGCGTGAGCCGAGATGAAGTGTAGCAAAAGCCATCGCCTTTCAAATTAGCCGGGTATTCGATCTCGCATTGATGAGCTCAAGTCATGATTTCGTGGCTTGGCTGGCAGGATCTTGGTGTAGCGAGAGTGCGACTTGGTATATTGTATTTCGAGAAACCCCACGGCATAAAAGACTTCCCGATAATGCATCATGCCGTCGAGATGAAAAGCCCCACAGGCAGTCCACTCTACGAGACGCTCGTCAATTGGGGAAGAACCAATATTCGTATTGAAAGAAGGGTGTATTGAATACATCTCACGGAAACCCAAGAGTCCCGATCAGCGCAGCAAGGATCTACAACACACATACAAGTAGACGGCGAACCGTGAAGATCCATCTTCCTAACATTTTCGTACGTGGAGTCGATTCCGTGATTATCTTTAGGGCGCGTGTTAGACCGCAGAACCTCAACTCTATTTACATTATAATCTACATCAAGTATAGGCCGGCGCCGACAAACACAGCAGCAAGTCCAAAGCTAATCTCCGTCTTCCGACCTGCACCACCAGTGTACGGGTGAGTCAACGCGCCAGTAGTGTGCGCAGGAGTCGAAGCACCCGTGCCAGTCGCGATGGCAGTGTTGTTTGAGAGGCCGAGGCCATGGCCGGTACCCACGTTAGTCGGGTACGGCACGTATGTGGTGCCGACGGTGACCAGTGTCGAGTTGACCGGAATAATAGGGCTTTGTGTCGGCACTGCGATGTAGGATTCCGGAGTCGAAGAGCTGTTTGATGATGCAAGGGTAGTGTAGCCGGAAGGAGCAGCAGGAACAGTGGAGAGGGTTGCGAGGGTCTCCGATGTGGACATGTAGGGCTCAGGTGTGGATACCGAAAGCTCGGGCGAGGAAGTGGGCTTTGCGGGCTGTTCGGTGGACAGCACATCGCTGGCAGAGCCGTATGCACTGGGAGCAGCATATGGCGAGGCTCCGTACGCCGATGGGGCGTATGCAGTGATCTCGGCCGCCACGTCTCTCTTCGCTTTGTTGGACCTGACGCCAACGCAGTAGTAGGTGTTTCCCCAGAATGAAGTCTGGCAGTTTTGTCCGTTGTTTCCCAAGACCGAGTTCCATGCATAGAGCTGGGCTGTCGTGATTCCGGCGCGGTTGGCGAAGACAGGGCAAGAGCCACCGGGGTTTGCCATTAGGTACTTCGAGCAAGTCGAAATGATACCAGACTGCGTAGGGCCGGGAGCAGGCGCAGCGCCAGTGGGCGTTGGCTGAGTGGTGGTGACGGGTGCGACGTAGTTGGGAGATACACCAACGCAGTAATAAGTGTCGCCCCAGAACGAAGACTGGCAGTTCTGTCCGTTGTTACCCAGGACAGAGTTCCATGCGTAGAGTTGGGATGTGGAGATTCCAACACGGTTGGCGAATACAGGGCAAGATCCGCCCGGGTTGGCTTTCTCGTACTTGGTGCAGTATGGCGTAATGCCATCCTGAGTGGCGCCAGGCGGAGGCGTGACACCAACACAGTAGTAAGTATCCCCAAGGAACTTGGAACCACAGTTCTCGCCGTTGGGACCAAGGATGCTGTTCCATGCATAAAGTTGGGCCAGGGAGACTCCGATGCGATTCGCGAAGATCTCGCATTTGGCGCCACCGGAGTTGGTCTTCTCGTATCTGTTACAGGTGGAGATGACTCCGGACTGGATGGGACTGGGTAGTGAGCTGCACTTGCTAATATCTGTGTCAATGGTCTGTCCAGAGGTAACAGCCGTGACGATATCCTTGGACCATGTAGTGTAGTCCTTGCCACATACGACATTCTTTTGGGAATAAGTAGATTCCCAAAGCATGATACCGCCCCACTTCGCGTTGGGCGAGAAGCGCTGGACGATGTCTTTCATTTCAGGCTGAGTGAGATAGTCGGATGCCGCTGCTGCCTGGGTGGACGCAGGCAGGCCAAAGTAGATCTTGACGTTGGGGTTCTTGGAAGAAGTCTGCGTCCACTTCAAGAAGCTATCGCCGGCAGCATAGTTCACAGCAGCACGTCCTGAGCAAGACGGGTTGTTGTAGAATTGCACAAACAGCATGTCGAACCAAGCGTTAGCGATCGGTCCGCTGAGGTGGAAATCGGGCAAAGGGCACTGAGGTGCGCCAGAGATGTAATAGCTCTTGGAAGTGTCCTTGGGGAACTGCGTGTTCTTCAAGCGGTTGATCATCGTAGCATAGCCACGGCTTTGCCAGTCGTTGATCGTATTGCCAGAAGAGTCCTTAGGCGGCGATGCAGTCATGTTACTCTCGATGTCGAAGTCGAAACCATCGACGACTGCGTCGCCAAATGGACGAGGCAAGTATGCTGCGGTCCATGCAGGAGTGCGAGGTCCAAAGGCTCCCCAAACAAAGTCGGCAAAGCTGTTCGCGCTGTTGTCGTTTGCAATGTAGTAGTTCTGCGGGGAAGCACCACCAAAAGAAAGGAAGATCTTCTTGCCATAGGTCTTCTGGCACTCGATGATGTCCGATGCGATGCGAGGGCAGTTGGACTTCAACAAAGTAGTGCCACCATTTGGAGTGGTGAAAGTCTCGTCTCCACACGCATTGCCAAAGTTAGTGCCTGGGTATCCGCCAGGGCTGTTGTCGGGGAATGCATTAACGAAACCAATGTTGACAATGTCAACAGCAGGGTTCTTGCAAGTCTCAAGCAGAGGTTGCTGGTTGGGACCTTGACCCCAGTACACAGCAACGTTGTTCTTGGCCGAAGGATTGAAAGCCGCAGAAACAGAAGTAATGAGTACGGCCAAACTCAGGCCACGAGATGTTGAGGAGAACATTTTCAAGACAATTTGAGAATAGATGTTAGAGATAATGAGCGTGATACCCTAATAGGGTATGTGAGTATTGCTGTGAAGTAAAGGAGTGACTGGCCAGAAGGCCTAACGAAAGGACGCAAATGACCGTTTGCAAAAAAGGACCGCAACACAAGAACAGATGGTTGACAACAGACAAAGCGAGAACAAACCCATCGGGTCGGCCTTCTGGCGCCTATAAGGAGCCCTCACATGGCCGCTACACAACAGCACGAGGCAGCCTTCACCGGTCGAACACCTCAAGTGCGCGCGCGAATGATGCTGCGGCTGATCGTATTTCGCGTAGCGTGGGTCGGTAAGAGGACGGTCCTTGTGTAGTTGGCATGTTGGATACCAAAAGGCCGCACTTGGCTAGGCAGAGAGACGGCTAGCCTTCCTTGGACCAGAGATACTTGTAACTTTAATCTCGGCTCTAGGCAGCTAGCCCCTGAAGGCGTTCTTCTGGCGGTGGCATGGCATTCTCCATTGAGAAGGCGGGACAGCGTATTCGAAGGTTTGATGCCTGAGTGGTGGAAGTGATGCGCCTGGTAATATCGCTAGCAGTGTAAGAATAGCATTGAGTATATGCTGCAGGGCCGCGGTCCCGGTGTAGTAATGTTCGTGGAATATTAGTAAGAGGCGATATAGGGCATTTCACATGCAGGTCCAAGGTCCGTCGGCAAGCGAGCGCTTACTCACCAGCAGACAGACACTAGATCAGACTGACATTGCCCGTGCCGTTTGTACCGCGATTTGCAAATTGCGATCGCTTAGATTTCGACCGAATCGCCGTGCTGCCGTCGTGGTGGAGTTGGTTTCTTTCTTCAGCTGCGGAAGGATTACTAGTTAGGGCTCGAAAGAGGTGCAGGTGCCTCCGCTTCGGGAAAATCCGCACGATTCACGTATTCCCTATCATCATCTTCGCAGGGTTGGAGTTGGGGTCGGGGTCGAATCTCGCATGTTTCGAAAAATCGAAAAAACATCGAGCAATTCAATACATTGTGGGTATTCCATAGTCTATGATCACTAGATGCTGATATTAGTGTGCTAAACTCACGTTCACTCGATCACTGGGCGTCTGTCGTGTGTTTGAAACATAAATTTCGTTTCACGTCTCGAATCCATCATGCACGGTAGCAGCCAAGCACGCGGCACCACTCAAGTGATGGCTTGAATCACCCGGAACATTAAAAGAAGGATTAAACCGAAAAAGAACACGATTAAGTGGTTTATCTTTCAATTCACTCGAGAGAGGTGCCTGTAAATCATCCATGCGTTTATAATCGTAGAGTAGTGTCTAGCGCCAAACGATCGCCAACCAACGCGCGTTACCAATGACCCGAATCATCCCAGCCAGCGCACCACACCTATAAGCTCTATTCCGGCAAGCCGTCCTGTAGTCGTACATCTCGATAAATTCACAAGTCTGCTCAGACCTCGCCCCATCCTCCAACACCGCTCTCCCCATAGCCGCCACCGCTCGTTACAACACTCCCAGTCGCACTGTGTCCGAAATCCCAATAGTGTCTCGAACTCGCAGCGTCCTTGCTCCGACGGCTGCGCTTCGTGCTCTGAGAAGCACAGCTGCTGCTTCCCGCACGCTTCTGCATTTGGTGTCTGCGCAGCAATGAGTCGCGGCGTTTGCTCTGGGCTGCTGCACGTTCAGCAGCACGGGAGACGAGCGGATGTTGGCGCCGAATCTGTTCTGCGCGGCGTTGGGAGTCGGTAGAAGTGGCCCATGAGGCGGGGAGGGGACCGGCAGCTGGTGTGGCTTGAGTTCGAGCTTGAGGTGGAGGAGGTGGAGAGGCAAAGCGGCGTCGTAGATATGAGAAGATCATGCCGACGTCGATGTCCCGCTCCCAGTATTCGCGCTCTTGCTTTTCACGGGTGGCTTCAGCAGTGGAGAGATGGACGGGTTCTTCTTCGATGCCCCATAGAGAGGTATCAGGCTCGGAGGAATGAGGGTGCTGTGGCATAGTCGGTTCAAAGAGCAAGTCGGAAGAGGCCTTGTCGGAGTCGCGAGTGCTGAGTTTCCGGCGTAATTGGCGAAGACTGGGCTGTTTTGCGCTCTGATTCTGCTGAATGGGAAGTCCGGCATAGTCATTGGGCAGCTGCTGCATTCGCTGGTAAGTGCTAAAAGCACCCTCGTGCTCGGAGAGTTGGTGTACGAGCAAACCCAATTCTTTCGCAATACGTTCCATGAGCTTGACCTCCCAGGAGTGATCGTGGTCGCGGAATGTGACTCTTGACTCCGCAGCTCCGGCGGCGGCGATTGGCGAAGATTGGGTCGGTGTTGCAGTGGGAGTCGGACCACCAACCAGTTCTTCTCCAAATATGACAGAGAGAGTATTTTCGTCAAGACCGATCAGGTCCTGGATGACCCTACGTGTGATCCGTTGCCACCAAGACTCGCTAGGCTCCTGCTCCTCGCTCTTCTCCATCTCAGGCTCCTCGTAGATGATAGGATTCTCCCCAGGCTCCGACTGCGCCATGATGCTCTCAGGTATTGCGGACACCTCGGAAATTCTTGAAATGCCACTCATCTTACTCATGCGCCTTTGCCTGCGCCTGGTCTCCTTTTCGATCTCTTCGACAACAGCTTTGCTCTGTTCAAGCCGCCACTTCTCGATCCTCGCCATCTTCTCGTCCGCCGGATCAAGTTCGTGCTCTTCTTCCACCTCATCGATCCTCCTTTGAAGACTGCTTCGTCTCCTTACATGTCGTCTGCGGTGCGGATTGTGTCGCTCAAACTGCCAGAGTTGCTCCTGCAGGCCGGCTGAGGAAGTGAATGTACCGAGTCCGTCATGTGTTGGGAGAAGTGTTCCACCAGATTGATCAAGCTGGTATGGCGTTGAAGAGAAAGGGTCGTGTGAGAATGCGCGCAGACCATCGTCAAGACTGTCCAACTCTGCGCCGTCGTCTTCGGCCTCCGTTCCCTGACATGTCGCTTCGCCCTCGTCTGCGGTGCTTGTTATAGGTTGTGATCGGACGTGCGTCTCCAACGATCCGATTTCAGACAGATATGTGGCCGTCCGCGGTGTCTGTGAGGTATGTGAAGCGGAGTCTGTGTTCTGCGCCGGCGCAAATAGTATCCATTCCTGTGATTCCTCCAACGTTCTCTTCTTGGAAGGTGAAGCTGGTGCTTGTGTCTCGTTTGCGGGCCTTGATACAGAGACTTGGCGCGCTGCCTGCGGTCGCTGTTGGGGTTGCTGGAAAGCCATGATTGGGTGATGGGTGGCGCCTCGAAGGGCGATCTATAGTGATCGGAGGAAGTGTTTTAGGACCGTCGCCTGGACGGCGAGATGGTCTTGTGGTGTAGCCTGTCACGCGCAAGTATTGCCGTCGTAGTACCGTCCGGGTGTAGCAATCGTCACGGTGGTATCAGACGAGTTGCGCAATAGTGGGGCTCGTGGCGAGGCGGTCCGGAGAATAGAGGGAGGGGAATCGATATGCGGTTGAGGCGAATAGCGGAGACGTTACAATTAGGAGTGAGAAGGATTAAAATGGTATGCAGCAAGGACAGTGACAGTGTTTGATGGGAGCGAGAGATCACGAGGGCTGCGTGCTTGGGCGGGCGGTGGATGAGATGCGGGCCTTCTGACGCGAGCTAGCGGGGAGTTGGTGGAAAGGCTGCGCGTGGGGTGCAGCAAGCAGGAGCAGGAGCAGGAG
>LJJI01000312.1:0-24823 GCA_001553865.1 Cladosporium sp. BSL10
AGGATACCAGGATCTTTGCAGTCCTGACCGCATCTTTTGACGCAGCCCTTCGGGATGGCTATACTCTTGTAGGCTGCGCCGCTTCTCATCGAGCTTGAGAACGGCGTCCTCACAACCTTTTACGCATGTATCAACCCGCCCAACTCTTTCTCGATCCACCTTCTCCCGGAGCGTGGTCTTGAGGATCGTAAGCGTCTTGCTCAGATCGGTGACCGCATCGTAGGTGCCGCTGATGTCAGAATCGTAGCTCTTCCATGCATCGTAATATGACAGTAGGCCTTGACAGACTTGGATCCCGAAGGACGCGATGCCGACAGCAGTGCCTGCCGCGTCCATAATCAGGACGCAATAACGAGTGTGAAGCTACGGCCGTGGAATAGAGGTCAGTGTAGTTCGGAATTGACCATAACGATATGCTATGTTGGCAATCACAGTCGATCATTGAGAGCTGCGCCTCGACACAGCCTTGCGCAGCTGAGACGCAGCATTACGGCAGTGGCTGCTGCGAAGCCACGACTCCGCCTCGACAGCGGAGCACGCGATGTAGTATGTGAGTGGCATGAGACCTCAAAGTAGCTGCGTCTGATCTGGAGGGATGGTCTTTAGATAGAGGAGCAGTCCACTGAGAAACATTTATGCAATGTTATCGTATTGTAGGTCACCAGACACGTATTGCAGAATGCGTGGAACCCTCGACCCTAGAAGTACAAGTGACCGCACATGGCGATCCATAGTTAGGCGCGCGGCCCGCCCCGAGCTGCCCCGGGTTTCTGGTTTGCGGCGATGTTGCAGAGCGACCAAGAGGGGCATTGCCAGCATGCAGGTCCTCACGTTAGTCATCTGTGCTGCACTGAGAACATCCAGCGCTTGACCCGCGATTCATTTCCGAACGTGCTTCGCAGGATGAACTGGCTCTTGTCGTTGTAGCACACCAGGCCTTACAAAGCATTACGTTGTACAGTGTAGGGCGTAAGATCATGAGAAGGAAAAACAGGGATCTACCACGTATCAGCTCTAGAACGGGCTTCGGCCCGTACCGATAGTCTTATCATACAGTCAAAATTGCTAAGCAGACGGCAGGGCAGGGGACATGACAGCCTGCAGATTGTTGCGTTGTATCGCGCATCGTCCCTTGTGTGCTGTTGCAGCACATCGATCTCATCTTTGGTCTCTCGACAGAGGATTTGAAAGCGACGCTTGTGGTGTTGCACACATGGTGATATTGTATGGCATCGTCAAAAGTCCGCGGAATCCAGCAGAACACTTTAGAATTCCCTATTGTCACGTGCGATGTTGCGACGTGTCTGATTACAGCAGAATCGCACCTTCTCACCACACTTGGTCTACTAGATTTGCCACGTCCATTACAGCATTTTCCATCGATCGAAGCTCCCAAACGTGGTACGCCAGACGATTTACCTCTAGCTTCGCGGAGCGCCCGGCCCCGCATCAGCACTATGGACGCCTCGGGGGACTTTCAGGATCTATTCTCCGATGGCGCAACACCAGCTTTCGACGGCTCAGACCCTCCTGACTCCTTCTGGGCTGAACTGGAGGAGAACCATGTACCGCACTCCGCCCCATAAATCCACCAGACCATTAGTGACGCAGAAGTACCCCAGCAGCACACCGCGGAAGAAAGAGCAGAGGAAGATGATCGCGAGCGAGAACATCAGCCCAGGTTGCTCATGCAACACGAATGGGATGGCACTACGCAACCTCCGTCAGATAGTTTGCGCTACACCGTAGAATGGAAGGCGGTCATGAACACGAAGAGGATAGGAATGGACACTGATGAGGATGTATTCCTGGCTCCTGAAGCATATTGGAACACCACACTACAGGCTAAAATCGACGAGGCTTTAGGTAGGGAATTTGCTCTGCGGGATCGGCCCGATCCCTGCAGCACGGCTGTCGTAGTCTCGGTGAACAAGCGTGCAGAACGTGACCTTACGAAAGAGTTCATTGGACTGGAAGTCGACTGGTCCGTCATGGCTGAGAAGCTTGAATCGTGGGCCTGTCACTTTGGTGAGGGGAAGCGCTTACTGGTGAGACTAACGTTGCGCTTTCGGCCATGTAACGGCTTCGCGCGTACTGAAGCTGCGGGCAGGGGCCGCCAGTCTGCGACTCAGCGCATGCGCCACGGGCAGGCTCTGCAGCGCGATGCGGAGGAACACGCTAGTGGACAGGGAGCGCACTGGCGTCATGTGTATAGCATACTGCGCTGCCCCGGTCGACCTTGTCAAAACGATCAAGGCTATTGCTGGAGAGATCCGCGTGGCAGGAAGCATTACAAGCTTTTGACGGTTCATCTGAGACGACTTGTTGATCACATGATGGGAGGGAACAAACTCGACAGTCACAACGCCATACCAGACCAAGTACGGCAACAGCTTTATGCTGAGGCCGATCAACGCGCGAGCCGGTTTCAAGAGGCAAGACGCACTCCGGCGCCGATGCAACAATCGCAAGCAGACACTCAGGCTATGACCACGACGCCCGAACAAGCGAGCTCAACGGCTGCCACTATTGCACATGCAGTCCTAGAGAGCCTAGACATACCTGGGCCTCATGAAGACGCCATTCGCAACTATGTAACATGGGAGCAGGGTCAAGCAATTAGTGATGAGTGGATCTCACAATATGCCAAATCTGGCGACATTCTCCTAAAGCAGGGGTTCAAGCTGGGTCTTTTCTACGAAAGACAGCTCGTTGATCTGCTTACAGACGGCGGGATATTGCGTGGCATCGCATTGACGTTTCACAGTGAGATTCCAAAATGGTTGTCAGAAAATCGTTCAGTTTCCCATGTAAGCCCTGTGTACACTAGCGAAACTCCATGTGGCAGCTATTAGGGTTGCTCAATAGATAGTCCCGAGTTTCTGAAATGACCTTCTGCGCTCTTCACGTCGCTTGCCACGTTGCCTAGTGCCCATCTCAAGAAGTCCCCGAAGTCATCGAAGTTAGGTGCTTGCTTTCGCCAGTGTCGCCGTATGAATGCCTTGAGCTGTGAGAACAATTCTTCAATAGGGTTCAAGTCTGGAGAGTACGGAGATAAAAAGTGAAGTATCACCCCGGCTTCGTCACAGAGAGTCTTGATGGAAGCACTCTGGTGGAAGGACGCATTGTCCATCGCAAGAACAGAGTTTGGCTCGGGCCATCGCCCGCACAGCGGTAACAGTTTTTTGACGAGATCTTCGAACACTTCTCCGTCAGTAGATCCTCGGAAAATCTGGGTATGGATCACGCCGTTTTGCGTATAGGCTGGCAGGATCTGATGTCTTTTCTCGCGATGGAATCCAGCGACCTGGACTGCAGGCGTGCCACGGGGCGCCCAGCCTGTGCGCCGTATACCAGCGAGTGTGTCACAGCCAGATTCATCCACAAAGACGAGCTGGAAGGACCTATATTCCGATAGCTCGTACAGACACGCACCGCGTAGCTCTGGGTCTCTTTCACGAGCCACACGCTTGTTTTTCTTTTTGGTACAATTGCAGGTCTTCAACGCTCTCTGGACAACAGCCGTAGAGATTGCGACCTCGTACTGGTCCCACACGAACTCCACCGTCTCATCGAGGTACAGATCTGGCTTACTGAGGAGGTAGTCCAAAAGCGCAGCGAGGACGTGAGGAGGAATCGCTGAGTGCCGACTGCCGCGGACGTTGTTCGGCGCAGTCACGCTTCCAAAGACTCGATAATTGGCGCGGGCATTTCTGATAGTGCGTGTGCTACAATTCACGACACGAGCAATCTCATTGTCACTTAGCGAAACTGATTGGATCATGTCATGCAGTTGGGATCTCTGGGCCTGTGCAAGGTGTGGCGCCATGGGTGTTGCGCTGTGATCGCGCGTAGAGCGGGCGTGGGGCGGACGTGCTCACACTAATTTCTAGTCGACATCGGAGCAACACGGGACAAGCGAAGTTCAAGCAATATATATAGTTTATATAAGCGTATATATATGTTCACCAACAATGAAATATGATGTCTGCAAGTCGCAATATATGTATCCTGCAAAGACGCTATATGTGTACACAAATTCTATATAAAAGTTGTTGCAATAAAGAATAAAAGCGCAAGTGGAAGCTGCAATCGCACACGACTGTATTGAGGTCTTCGTCTTTCCCAAGAAGTATCAAGAAGGAGGTTCAAGGATCTAAAATTGAGATCGGCTTGATTGTGGAGTTCACGGCTGCCGACCTTGTTACATGTGAGCCCTGAACCGGCCACGTGCTGCGACATAGCCGAGCTGTGCATTTTTCCTGTGCGTGAGGCGTCTGATCTCGATAATGCCAAACGAAAATCCAACATGCCGGTCGCTCGTCAGGCCACCGTAAGCTGCAGGGCGCGTACGGTTGGTTTCTATCCTCGTCGCCAGTCGCCGCGCAAGGTGTCGACATTCTCAACATGACCTGAGGGCGGTCCAAGTCTTGTGAAAGGCTTACGGGCAGTCCTGCACAGAGTTATCAATCGAACTCTTTCCAAGGACGACCACAGCCGCATGATCGACACAGCCTGCGTGGCCGAAATGGCTTCCGACTCCGCCTTACTAGCATCGAGAATACCTTACACGCGGTAGCGAAGGCCAGTTCGAACCACGCAAAGCATGCCAGCGGGCAACGCAATTGACTGCCATTGAGCAGTTCAATACCACTGGCAAGGAGCTTGAGCAAGAGCTTCGGTCATGCGCACAATTGAACAACGCTGCGTTGCGCTCGCAAGATTTGGCAAAAGACCAATGCCTGCATTTAACGCCTGACGCAGACCACATTGGAGAACGCGAAGGCCACGAGCACGGAAATCGACGTTGACGACGCGAAGAGAGGTCTCAATCAGTTCTCTTCACTTCCTCCGTTGAGTTCTCTACGACAGGCCATCATGATGCGGCAGTCCTGCCTACCGCTTGACTGATGCATGAACATTATTTCTACCGTAACCGAATGCGATGGGCTCGACTTAGCAAAAGAGGTGGACGAACACTACGCATGGTCGTCTTGTGGTCGTCGTGTCCGAAGAGAGACACGAACGAAGCAACGGAACGCGAAAAGAAGTCCCTGCTGCTAACTGTGACCACGCGCCACAGTCGATGCGTACCAAGGGGTAAAACTTGCTAGCTTAGGGGACAGTTCATATGATTACCACGAACGCGCCATTCTTACTCGTGCGCCAGTTATGAGCAAGAACATTTCGGCTTCGTGGCGGACCCTTCGAGAAGTCATAAACGTACTGGACCGTTGATGCATGCGATCTTGTGACGCTGACCGGTTGAGATACTTGGATTTGGAAATGTATATAGCCGTTGACCTTGTTTCTATCTCGCCACACTGCAGCAGGCAACATCAAGACGTTCGTACCTTCTCACAACTTTCGCAAGATCATTGATTCAATCTGACGCACATCGGCATCTCAGGCTTGCCGTGGATCAAGGATACAAAGGCACTAGAGAAGGCTTTGATGACCTCGGGTCACAATGTGCATTTTGTGGTTTGCTTTTTCACTCAAAGATCATATTGAAATCCAGTCTTGCGTCTTCAGTGATCGATCCTTGTGTTATCCTTCACCAAATAGTTTTCCATCAAACTACCGATTGACATTTGTCCGGCCGAAATTCATCCAGATTCTCGGTAGATTCCAATGATCTGATGGGAAGAGCGCTACAGAGCTCCGTGCCTAGTATCGCTCTTGCAAAGCTATTGACTTCTCGCGCGAGTAGTATGTCGGCCTCGCGTTCAAGTATTGCCGGTGCAAGATGTCCGGCATTTTGTTTATCTTTCCGAACCACCTCTTCACTTGCCGCAAGACCTTCGTGGATGGCTTCCATGTCTTCCAGAAATAAGGCGCATAATCTGGAGTGCAACAACGCTAGTAAAAATGTATCTCTATCACCTGTCAATGCGTAGCCACTTTCTGGGCTACCCCACGGTGTGCTGTCGTGCCATCGTTGTAATGAGTGCTGAGAAGTGATTTGATATATGAGCGTGCCAGCCAAAAGAAGGCATGTTAGGATTAACGGCCCACTCACGCGTTGCCCGTCTACGGATATAACAGTGAAGAGACCAAGGAGATACAATTCTCCAAGATAGACACCGACCATGGTATGTCGTAGTGCTCTGTAGTAGATCATGCCGTTGGTTTCCGCTGCGATGTTAGCGACGAACAAGAGGTTGTGCCGATAGGCCAGGTAAAACATGATGAATGCAACTGTGGCAAAGCATAGTGTCAAAGGCGCCGTAGGTGCATAACACAATGCTATCACCATCAAGCTGCTACAGATCGCGAGAGCTGTCCCCGAGCTGATCCGGAAGCACTCTTTTCGTCGGCGCGCCTTTTTCCTCGGGGTGTCATCAAATATGCTGCTGGATAAACATCTCGATAGCAGACCATCGACGTTCAGTACAATCAATGCAGCATCGGTGAAACCCTGGACGACAAAGTAAGAGAGGTAGAAGTTGCTGGCACCCGGCAATCTTGTGGCAAGCACAGTAGTTGCGCTGCTAGGGTCCGAATAAATTTGAGCGAGCACTGAGATTGCCGTTGAACCTAGTGCAGCCACCAAAAACACTTGGACGATGCGAAAATAAAAGTAGTACTTTTGCACGTAGCTTTCGATTTCCCCCAATGTTAAGACCCCAGCAAAACGTGCTAGAAGGGCTATGATCTTCGGCGGTAGCGACATCAGTATGGACAGGACTACACTTGGGATCAGTCCGCTCAGAGCGCTACGGACCAAAGGTGGAACAGCTTCAGACCACAAGCTGTTGGGGGCTATATTTTCAAGGTCTGTCAATGCAGTCGTGACAGCGACAGGACCGGACCAGAAAACTATTAATCCAAGAATGATAGTTTGCGATAGCATTGCCCTGGCCAAGGACTGCCACCACCCATGTCGGAGATTCTCCCAGCAGATGTCTCTTGGTGGCGTATCCATGCATTGCGGAACAAAAGACGTCGGGTCATTGTGAAATCGGCTACGACATGCAGCTTCTGCATCTGCGACCGAGTTGAATTGGACAAACGCGGAAGACAACAGTCTTGGTTGGCCAAGCCCAACGTCGCTTTCTATGCTCTTGGAGGCATGATCCTCTGACAGCGAGCCTTGTGCAATTCCTGTTTCTCGCCAACATTTAGGCTTCGGATGCTCGCAGCAAGTCGCTTCGCAGGCTCCATCTGGTACTCAAAAGACTTGAATGACAGCATTGATCTGCACACAGGAATCCTTGACTTTGCAATATCTGTCTCAAACGAAGGTTCTGATCGGCCAGAATGCTCAGATTGAAACCTCGTAAGGACTGTGTCTAGCTTATCGACCAGTGAAGTACGCTGACGTAGGCTTTTGGTTAGAGACCTCGAGTCTGTGACGAGCCAGACTTTTATGCCATGCATATCACCAAAGACTTGATCAATGTTGTCAACGTCCCCATCCTCCCGAACAGCATCTGTAAACAGCACAGTCCGAAAGTCTGGGTCGTCAATCTTCCTTTTCAGCACGCGATACTCATGTTTGAGGTTGAGGTAAAATATCATTTCGCGTCTGATGACAAACATGACCCATCCGAAAAACACTATTGTGCAGCAAGCGTGCGCATACGTTTTCAAAGAGCCCTTCTTCATGTTCGCTATCGTCAGTGCGTCCAGTTGTGACAATCCACCTCCTCCGGTCGCGTTCAGTGGAAGCAAGAAAGGGCATAGTATCGCGCAGCCGCCTAGACAGAGCAACATGCATAGCTTGAGATATCGCAGCAGCAGGTATTCATCTAAAGCTCGAGAGCAAAGTAAGTCGATGTCTCTAGCGTAGTAGAATTCTGCGATCCAGGCGAGGAGACTCGGAACCTTTGTCGGCGTCGTATCAAGAGGATCATGCTTGGGCCCTTTAGCTGCATACACGCTTGGTATCCAATCTCGCGCGAGGAGAACGAACATGCAGACCAAAAGAACTATGCATAACGACGGTACTATCGTGGTGGCCAAAACCAGTATCGAATTGGATGTTCCTAATGCAGAGCCGACATTCGGATCAGATGCGTTGGCCTGGCCACGATTTTAGCTTACCCAAGAGCACGTCAAGTTCCTGACGCGCAACCACTCACTATATTTCTGAGATGTTCTAATAGGCGTGTCAGATATTCCATAGAATGATGGCAGGTTCGTTCAACGTCGGAATGGAATGTGTTAAACAATTCTCGGTTTGACCTGGTCGCAGGGTACAATACAACTTATGTGTCTCAATCTTACTCAGAAAACACAGTAAGATGCAGAATACTTACTTGCTTACGTGAGCGCACTCATATACACAGCAAGACTGGCGCAGCTTTATTCATCTAGAAGCGATCGTACGATAACGTATAGTTAATGGTGTTTGGTATAACGTTCTGCACGTCAAGTGCAGTCGCACACTAGCCGACCTTTATGCCCACAGTGAAAGATCTTACGACTTCAGACATAGCAAATTGTTCATGGACAGATTGTAAGGTTTTCACCTGATAGGCTACGTGAGTCTGTTCAAACGTTCAGGATGTCGTCCATATCGAATTTCCCGAACTTAAGCTGAAGCTAATTGTATCATCTTGGTTGCAAAGTACTGCGCAGTCGCAATGCGCGTTTCCTGGAATTGCAATCTTGTTCAAGCGTAAGCTACTCACATGCACTGTGTAACTTATACAAAGTCTGACATGAACTCACTCTACACATCGATATCGGCAAAAGCGACATGTTGTCCCTGGTCGAGATCCTAGCTAAAACTCCAAACAATGGATGTTCCAAGAACACGAGCTTGTAACCTGCATCCGGGCGTCGCGAAAACATTGGCGTTCCGAAAGCCGTCTGCGCGAGATCAGCCATAACTTCCCACACCTTGCTCTGCGCCATACATGGTTTTCCTGACATCTTTTCCAGCGCTACAAGTCTCTGATATATGCATTGCAGTCTCGTTGCCATCGGCGAAGGGTGATCTTGGCAGGCTGAAAGGTCATGGTGCAATGATGACTTCTCCGCGCTTTTTGACAAAAGTAGTCCTGACAGGTCAAAAGTGGCTGCGACTGATCTGCAACATACTCTATGACACCCCCTAGCGTCGAGCCTAAGCAACGTCTCATTTTTCATACCGATTGATGCTATGTAAAATCGGGTTGCAGGGGTGCGAAGTGGGCTATCTCGAATCTGCAGGTTCAAGCCATGGCGATGATGTCATCAGAAGCCGGGAAATAATTCGCGGCATAAACAGCACAATACTGGTATGGCCAGTTGATAAGGTGCATACCCAAGTCGCGGGCCGCTAACTAGCCGTCTCCGCAATCGCAGCATGCAGGGCAATCCACGGCTGGCGCCGTGCCAATAACAGATCCTGGCGTCTCAGGGCGACGTGGCCTTTCAGTTCAGCCCTCAGGGTCAACTGCGTTGCCCGACCTGGGCCCTTGGGCTCGTCGTCTCTGTACTTCCCCACCCTCCGACCATTGCTCACTTCCTGACACCCCCGGTCTCAACAAACGCAATCAGCACTCTATCCCTCTGCCGTACCAGAGGTGGTCTGCAGCACTGTATCTCTTCGACTACATTCACGATGCCTGCACGAAAGCCTCGTAAGGCCGCTGCAGAGAGCGAGCACAGATCGCCTTCACTCCCCCTTCCCCCTTCCACTCAGTGGCATCGCGACCACGGACGACAGACACGCCGTGACAAAGCCATCAAGCAGCAACTGCTCACGCCACGTGAGGAACATGCCATCGTAGACTTCGTCCTCCGAGCAGACCGCAACGGGTTTCCTGCAAGAATGAAGGATCTGCGCCGTTATGCAGCGATCTTCTCCGAAGACGTGCTCCACGAGGTAAACGTGGGACTTCATGCGAGGTACCTGCACTTAGTGAGACTCCAGCCAAAGACTGGCCGCAAGCATTCTGTAAGCGTCACCCTGAACTAAAGGTCGCACGTCTCAGGGCGTTAGACTGGAGGCGACACGAGAAGAACATCTACGCGAAGATCGTGAACTGGTTCGACCTCATGCGCGCACAGTTAGAGGAGACGGGCGTACTGCAGGAGAACGTGTACAATATGGACGAGACGGGAGTGTTGCTCAGTGTGCTTGGATCTTCTAAGTACCTCGTAAGTGCCGAAATGCACAAGATCCACAGAGGCACCGGCACCAAGAGAACGTTGATCACGGCAGTCGAATGCATCTCTGCTGACGGTAGGAGCTTGCCACCTCTCATCATATTCCCCGGCGTCGATCTCCGGAGCAACTGGGTCTGTCATGACGCCCCGGGCTGGCAGTTCGCCTGCAGCAAGAAAGGCTACATGAACTCCGCCATCAACTTGGAGTGGATGCAGAAAGTTTTTGATCCTTCCACGAGAGAGCGCGTTAACGGCCATCCGCGGATCTTGGTCAGTGATGGATTCGAAACGCACGAGTCCGTCGACGTGCTCACGTTCTGCTTTGAGAACAATATCACCCTCTGTCGTCTTCCGTCGCATACGTCTCACAAGCTTCAGCCTTGTGATGTAAGTGTATTTAGTCCTCTGAAGACCGCATATCGTGAACAAGTAGAGCACCTCGAAAGACGTGGTGCAAACGCAGTGAACAAAGAGCATTTCGTTCTCTTGTATCGTCGAGCTCGCGAAGTGGCTTTGACGGCCCGTAACATCCGCTCCGGCTGGTCGAAAGCCGGTCTTTTTCCATTTAATCCCAGCCGTGTTCTGGACGAGATGTCAGCGCCAATTGAGGGACCGTTTGCGCAGCCGCCCCCTCTTGCGGTTCCACGGGTGCAAGAACCGCTTGAGCTACCAAACCCTGACGACACCCACCACGACGGAGGGTGTATATAACCTTTATCGCATGCTCGAGGACAAATTGGGCGCAAGAAATGCGAAGGGCGATCCTTGTCTCCAGAAGTTTCTGCACGCGACAGAGAAAGCGTTCGCCGACCGCTCGCTTTTGCACGACGAGAATGAAAGCCTGTTGAAGCAAAATGATGAGAAGAGAGTGCGACAAAACGTAAAGAGCACCGTCATCAATCAGGGCAATGCGAAGATCATGTCATATGCTGATATCGTTGAGGTGCAGCGAAGGCGGGCATCGAAAGCTGATGCAAAGAAAGCCAAAGCCGATACAAAAAAGGCCAAAGCTGATGCAAAGAAAGCGGAAGTTAATGCCAAAAAGGCAAAGGTGACGACAAAACGTAAGCGGAAGGTTGAACCTATGATCTCGACTCTTAAACCTGCTGTCCAGGCTCATCAGATAGTGGACGGTCTCTCAGCGTGGTGTCCGGGTAGAGCACCTGTGGCGCGGATGTGGTGAATACCGCGGGCTAGCTTGGGCGAGGTTGTAATGCGTAACTGAATTCTTTCATCACGCTGGTGCCAGGGGCGGACGAATGATGATGAAGAGTTTATCGGGTTTTTCTTGCCTGTTTTTAGTCTTTCGATGAAATATTACGCATGCGCCGCCCGTCGATCGTACCGTAATGGACCACTTAGCTGTCTGTGCATGTCATGACATAGGACACGCATACCACATTCTTATCATGCGTTCCACTCAGCATGTCGTACCTTGCCCGATCAGCTTGTCGAGATCGCAGCAGTCAGTGAATTTCATGACTGCTCGTTCATGCACGGCCACTCAAGAGAAGTAAGAGTGTCGTATTGCTGTCACGTGACTTTGTACCAGCGCAATTACAACTTTCGGATTTCCCTCACAAACGAAGCCGTTGATGACATATGCGATGCTTACTCCGTTTTCAAGGCTGCGGGCGACAAGGGGGGTGTGAGATAGTAGGAGGCAGGGCTGGTCTGGAGGATCAAGCACAGGTGTCTGTCATTTCGCAAGGACAAATCCGCTTCTCTCTCTACGCAGGAGCGGATGTGGAGCCGCTCCGCATGCTGCGACCGCGGAAACAGGCGAATAAGGGCTGACGAGCGAGTATGTGTCTCATCGGCAGGATAGGCCGAGCTAGTGTGTGCCGCTTATGTCGTCATCATCGATACCCCAGCTTGTGGTCTCATATCCGGTTAGTGCAGCAATTTGTTGGAAGAGGGAGACCTGACCGCTCTACAACCGCTGGAAAATCTTGCATGCTCAAGGACCAGATCGCTAGCTAACCTTTCAGCCTACCCGAACTCTACGAGTCAACTGCCCGCCCTACCTACCTCTGCGTATACTCGCAAGGCACGCTTTTTCTTTTGCTCTATATCTTTCACCGGCGCTACGAATCTTCGCCTGTTACGCCTTCGGGCACCGCCTCAAAGGCGTCGTCGGTACTGTCCGATCAGCTTCACTTGGCCTGTATGAATACGAAGGTTAAACCAATACAACGGCACCGAACTCATCGTGGTAGGAAAGCGTCACTGCCTGGCGTACTAGCTTTCCGATTGGCAGTGTTGAGGCATAATGTCTTCCGATGGTACGAAGCAACAGGCGCTCTCCGGCAAAGCCATGGCCAGCTCTTCATTCGTGACTCAGGGCACGACGGACGAGCACACTCTTGGTGCCACATGCGACGACAAGATATCACCAACTACACTGGACGAAACCGCTCCGATCTCGGGAACAGGACTCAACCCTCCTAGTCGATGCATGCCAGACGATATCCAGCATGGCTTGGGTGATCATTTTAGCTCGACTACCGATCCCGCCGAATCTGCGAGCGATTTACATCAAATCCAAATGGATGGTAATGGCAACGAACTCATAGAAGACGACAATGGACTTGGCTCCGACGGCCAGACCGCTGAGGAGCAAAACCTTGAAGTTGATGTAAGTTATGCCCTGCTTTCGTGTTCTTACAAAGGCCAGTTTGGTGTCACACGAAGCAGACGCTGACTATGTTGATAGAACGATTCTGAGAGCGACTCGGCGCTTGGCAGTGATACGTTAGTTCTTTTTTTCCTATGACTGAACGAAAAGGAGAGAGACTAACTGAGGTCATAGCCAAAGTGCTACGACTTCGGTAGCTAGCTCTATTTACCATTACCGTCAAGAGCACGGCCGCACATACCACGGTAGGTCATCATCAACCGATTGTCTTCCTAACTGACGATGACCCTGGAGTACCCTGTGCTACCAAATTCTGACTGTTCTCAGCGTATAAGGATGGCAAATACATCTTTCCTAATGACGAGGTGAGCAAGGCCTGCACAATCACTCACTACTGGGTGGTCTTTTGACTCTTTGTAGCGGGAAGCGGATCGCTTGGATCTACAACACCATGTCCTATGCCTGACCTTCAAGAGCAAGCTCTACTTCTCCCCCATAGAGAAGCCAAGACGTGTACTGGACGTGGGTACGGGTACTGGTATTTGGGCCATTGACATGGGTACGATTCTTCCCTGCAGGCTGATATTACATTGGCTAAGTTGTTTTTTAGCCGATCAGCATCCAGAGTGCCAAGTTATTGGCACCGATCTCAGCCCCGGTCAGCCTACGCTGTAAGTACTCCGATGTTCAAGCCAAGCTCTCCGACATCTGAACCGTCCCAGCGTTCCACCAAACTTGAAGTTCGTCATCGATGACGCCGAGGACATTTGGCTCTATCCCGAAAAATTCGACTTGATCCACGCCAGGCTGATGTCGGGCTGTTTTGAAGACTGGCCCAAGTTTTTTCGACAAGCTTACGAGTAAGTTGAAAGCAACTACCCCGCATGGAGCCAGGGAGCTTGATTGACCATAGTCCGCAGTAACCTTGAACCTGGGGGCTGGCTCGAATTGCAAGACTACGGCCTGCCTGTGCGCTCATCAGATGACTCTCACGTAGGCACCAACATCCACAAATGGGGAGAGCTGCTGTGCGAAGCCGGACGAAAGATGGGCAGGCCCATGGGCTCCGAAATCTGCGACTTGTACGAGAGCATGATGCGACAGGCAGGTTTCGTGGACTTGCAGCAGCGCATGTTCATGTGGCCGTCCAACGGCTGGCCCAAAGATCCCTTCATGAAAGAACTCGGCCGCTGGAACCAGATGAACTGTCTCGAAGGCCTCGAAGGATTTTGCTTGGCGCTGTTCACACGAGCTTTGGGCTGGAAGAAGGAAGAGGTCGACGTGTTTGTGGCGCTGGTGGCGAAGGATTTCAGGGATCGCAAAATCCATGCGTATTTTCCCATGCCGGTGACTTTTGGGCGTAAGCCTTTTGACCACGAGAAGATCTCTCAGTAGGAGACGGTGTGTGTAGCGCGTGGATGCTTGGTAGTCTTGTTTGAAGTCAATCGGTATAACGAAGCGCAGAGTTACGGCAGGCGGTATCGTCGCAAGCCCATCTACGTCCTAAAATTCAGCCTACCATCAATGGATTCATGCCTGACACGGGCTGATTTTAGTGGAGAGCGTTCGATGACGGAGTTGAAGACTATTCCTTCCTCAGACCTCTTTGGTGGCTTATTATCCTGTCGCAACAACCAACAGCTTTCGTCGCTGCACTTCAACAATAATAACATTTTACACCGCCAGCTCCATACCTAGCAAGAGCCAATCGTACACGCTGACATTCACTTGGGCGTCGCCAATATTGAATTGTCTCGAAAGCTGTTCTGGCGGAGACCGGTCAAAACGTTCCACACATCAGTTTATACCACAAACCACTTGCCAAAGAAGACACGCGAGAATATTGATGTTTCGAAAGCCGTGCGCACGAGATCAGCAATGATATTCCAAGCTTCGCTCTACACCATGCATAGTTCTCCCAATATCATGTCTAGCACTAAATTTAAGATGCAGAACTGATATCGGACTGTTTGGACGGAATATGAAGAGTGTACAGCTGGATCAAGTGTTAAGGCTCTGCATGATCCGATCCATCTTCGCCTGGGGCTCGGAGATACTTCTGGACCAGATTGGGTCGAAGAACCAGCAACGCACGGCTTCGCAGTCCCAGACAATGTGATCAGCCTCTTCTACTAGAGGTGAGAGTCTTCTCGAATAGGTCGATATGGCTTCTGTCAGGAGGTCTTCAGGAACCTTCAGCCTGGGACGGAGGGTAGTCCGAGCAACAGGTTTTTCCGCGGAGATCTCTGCTAGGAGACACGATTCGGGGATCATGTTGAAACACAGTATCTCTTCTCGATACAGCGAAGGATTGTCAAGACGGCAGGCCAGCGCAAATTGATAGGCATCAATGCAGTCTGCCTCAATGGGTTCCATGTCGACTGCCATGATGTAGACACGAGTCGTCCCGCACTTGCGAGCGAAGTACTTTGCGCGGCGGAGCGCGGAGGCCCATGAGGAGAACAGAGAGATCCATGGCGACTGGAAGGGCTCCCACCCTAGGTGCCTTCTGACACTGTCGATCGTCGGATATGCACATTGGGCACGAGCCTGTAAGCCGGTGTGATTGGGATTCGATCCATCCATAGCGACGACGCGATAGCAGATATGGTGTGGCGGTTGAACTTTGAATTGAGCTAAGGTGGCAATTTCTCGATTCACCAAGGCCTGAATGTCGGCTAGAGCGAAGTAGACCCCATCGTATGGATGTTTCTGATCATCCGGATATATCTGGTTGTATATGCGTCTGGTTTGTGGACGGATATACTCCCATGTCCTCTGAGAGGTCCCTCCTTTCCCGATTGCAGAGGGTTTCCGACGCATATTGACACAAGAAATTGGGTTGACGATGTGACTTAGCAGCTACAAGGCTCTTTTGGCGTAGTGTTGTACAGTCAGCTGCGATTTCGGCTTTCACAGCGCGATTCTATTGTAGCGAAGTGAAAAGACGATGGGTTCGAGCAGGGCCCATCCAGGTCGAGGAACCCAGCAGACCCTGACAGCCGGAACGCCACGTCGTATGCTGCGAGCGTTGGGATAGACGGCTAGCGGCCCGCGGCACGAGTATGCCGCTTATCAGCCGGTCCATCTCAGTAGTGTGCTGTTTATGCCGCCGACCATTTCTTAGCTTCCGATGATCTCATCGCCGTGATTCTGCCCAGCAGGTTCAATTCAGCCCACTTTACATCCCTGCAACCTTATCTCATATAACGTGCATACATGTAAAATTTAGGTCGTTATGCAGGTCATACGCTAGAGAACACCCTAGAGTGTGTTCCAGATCAGTTGCTTCAATTTGTGACCTGTCACGACTACTTTCGCCAGAAAGTTCGGAGAATTTATCATCGTACTACGACCTTTCGGCCTGCCAAGACCGCTCTTCGATGCAAGTGACAAGGCTGTAAAACCATACGAAGGAGTGTCACAGTACTAGAGAAAGTGCTGAAAGAGTTATATATACTGCGGAGCGAGGCGTAGGAAGTTGTGACTGATCTAATGTGGACAGCTTTCGGAACGCCAATGTTTTCGCAACGCCCGGATAGAGGTTACCATCTTGTTGAGGCCCAGTATCACAGGTTCTCCTGACAGTCTACAACTGGTTCTCTCTGCAACAACGTCCAGAACGTGATCGCTTGGTCAGGTAGCAGTTCCAGATCAATTCAGTGACCATCGCGCGCGCATCAACCCTGAGGCGAGACGTTCTCAACTTAGTAGAGACATCTATATACACTAAGAATAGCCAGATCTTTCTACTTCGTTCTCCGAACGTACAAAGATAGTCGGACAATAGGTCGTACTGGAATTGTCTAGCTCAAAGATGAGCATTGGATCAGCGTCGCATGGAACTGGTAAACCGGCGTCAACCGAGTGCCACATCTTTGATGTGATTCGCGATCTCAATGTTAACATGCCCGTCCAGGAACGTGGAAAGCATGAGGGCTCTCGCTTGCCTTGGAGATAACTCTTGGTCTCTACCGCAACCAAAGCACGAGGTTAACGAACATGAACTGCCCCTGCGGTACGACGTGCGCGCTTCAGCGATTCCGCGAAAGACTCCTACCCATAGCACCTCCAGCTTGTGGCCACTCTTAGCCATGTGCACCCCGTCCAATTCGTAAATGTCAGTCGCAGTGTCAATCTGGAGGTCGACGCAGGTTTCCCACACTCTGTCCAACCTTGTAGAGACGACTGCGATCAAGTCCTTCTTGAAACCACATCGAAACGCCGCTATGAGCCAGAACACTACCAACGGGATCCGGTTCAACGAGATCGATGTCTGCAGAATTGATTCCAGAATGTCGTCCTCGCATTCTAGAAGGAATTCAAGTGATCTAGGCCTCGGAGACACGACGGCGCGTAGTCGAGCAAGCCGGTCGAAAGAGCGATCGCTCGAACCTTCGCCTGAACGAATAAGGTCCCGAAGAGATCCTAGTGGTCCGGTATCAGGATCACTGACCTTTCCGAGTGTAGGGCGACAATTATCCTTCTTCCACATGAAGTTTCGAAGCGTGCAAGGCAGGCGCTGGAGAAACTCAGTCGACCAGTGTTCCAACTTGCTGAATCTCTCGGACAGCAGGCGATGCCTGTCCATCTCCCACAGCCAGCCGTGGATATACTGTTTCAGTGGGCCATAGACCGACTCCATCGTCGGCACACGTCCACACTTTTCTGGAAGAAAGTATCTCATCCCATCCTCTTCCAAAAAATCTCCTACAAAGTAGCTGTCCTCCAAACGGGGCAAAGGCCAAGCGGTGGTAACCGCCGTCGAGCCAGCGTACCTTCGGAAAGCACTTTTTCTACTCTCTCGGTCATTGCCCTCGCCGAATTGTACGGACTCGCCCCATAGAAGACCTATCAACATTAGTTGATGCCAAACAATCCTTCCGCGGTGCTTTGGATGGTAACTATGAACGCGTACCGAATTCATGACAAGCGTCTTGGAAACAATCGAGGACCATGGCGAGAGTTTGAAGCCCTTCTGGTGAGCGAGTACGACGCGCGGGTCTTTCTATGGAGAAGAGTCTCGCCGTTGTGGAGCTCAATAGTGGCAATGCCTCGATCCGAGCACTGTTACGTGTCAATGGTGTCAAGTAGACATCATCAACCAAGTCCCCTTTTGTGTGAGACGAACGCAATTTGAAAAGGTAAATCTCCGGATATTGGCAATTGGCTTTGAAATACGCAGCGCGCTACAGTACAACAGTTGACCTGGATATCCCAAGAAGGTGTGGACGTATAGTTCATCAGCTATTTTTGGCAGCCGACAGGGATATTAAAAGATTCCAGTACGGATTCGTAATCCGCGACGCTTGATGGCTTCGTGTGGTGAACGGTGATGACGAAGGTGATTTTACGCCACATCACCGTCATGTCACGTCCATATGAAGCCGAAGAATATTTGGGCTAGGCGCGAGAAGACAAAACCTTCGTAAGCGCAGCTCTCAATGACTAATCAAATACAATCTGGACACAATGTTGACAATGGCATCTTATCTTGAATCTTGTTCAGCGTTAACAGACTGCTCGCATCGACAGAATAGCAATGAGATGACTATCTTCGGCATCGAGGGCGAAGCGCCAACGTCTCTTCTCTGGACAGGTTCACATACAATAGCAGTCATGTACCGTACAATGCGAGGGCGTTCCAGCGAACATCCCGTCCATTCACGGAGCAGACCGATGGATAGGCTGTACGAGCATTGAACTGGCAACCGCTGCAGTTTTGCACAGGCTATGCGCACAATGGTAAGCGTCGATACGACCAATCTATATAAGGGGAGAGAATCTGAAAAGGATCGATAGCATGCCTCGAAATGTTTGCCTACGAAGCCTACCAAGGGACATCATGCTTTCTGAGCCGAAAGATCGGCGTAATTGAGATCTTTGTACATGCGATGTTACGTTCGAATTATGCTTCGCGAACAATTATTAGCAGGGTCAAAGAGCACTTCGTGGAAAATTTATGCCAGTCATCACATCTCTCTGCTAAGTCGTGATGTACTCTTCACGGTTGCAGATCCCGATTGCGTCGGGAGAAATTCTTAAACCTTCGCGCAACACGCAGATCGGAATTTTGCATCTGAAACAAATGACCTTCGCCGCTGCTGACACGCGTCGCACCAGGCTTGCTTCGAGCGAATCGTTGCAAAGTCGCTGATGCGTGACCCTGGAACGATGCTGTTGAGCGCACCATCATGATGCAACATCATTGACGGGATCAAGATTATCCTGTCCATTGTGAGCTGATTTCATTCGCTTCTGAAACTTTTTGGTGCATGTAAGCATCGACATCCGTGGCGATATAGTATGAGGAGTTGGTTCTTTAGCTTTGACGTCCGGTGAAGAACGGATCCAGCGTTTGAAAAACGTCCAACGTGGAAGTACGTTCCTTTGCCGAGCGAGAGTCCTATCTTCGGTGTCCATGTTTTGGGAGTTAAGCTCTGCCCACATGTCAACAGAGTTATCAGCGAATGTTCTTGTCTGGTTTGGCATCGCATCAGCGACGTCGAAGTGCATGATAGGGACCATATGAGTCACTTTAGCCTCGCAAAGCAGACAAGGAGCCATCGGATCAGTAGCATCCATGGCGGCTGAGTTTTCTTGACCATCCCACCTGAAGGACGAAAAAGGGCGTGCCGAGTTCCTCCATTCTTGCAATACTCTCGAAATCTTCTCGTACTGCATTTCGTGAGACGATCGCTCATGGACCGTCATTGTGTTGAGCCCTGACTCCCTCGTGTAGATCCACTGCAGGTGTTGTCTCGTGTGCTCCTCTGCTGTGATCTGGCCTTTTAAAGTCGCGATTGCCGCAGCGTCACTCCCACTCACGACCACATGAAAACGTTCGTTATGCAATGCCACATATAAGCGGATCTTTGCACATTTTTCCTGATGTTGGACGATCTCGAACTTCGAGAGCTGATAGCTGCGTTGATGAATACAGCTCACACGTGGTTTTGGGCGCCCTTTCTGAAGTCTGACAACGGAGAATGTAGTAAATCGACAGTCTTGAGAGACCATGTAGCTACCGATTGACAATGATTTTTCCGTCGCACCGTGTACCATGTTCAGCTTCTAAGAATGCTTCCGCCGTCCAAATTCAGCGTCAAGGTGATCGCCTCGAAATCATTCAAGATCTCTTGGGCAAGTTATGGGACAGACTAGCATACCATGTGCATACTGTGTCATAGTGATGACAGTCGGGTAGACAGATGCATTGTGGCATAGCTTATATCATGACAGTTAGATCAAATGAGCTTCACATCTTGATTGAAATGGGGCACATCTGGTCATCGTGGTAAGTCACAGCGACTTTGGGTGGAGCTTGCTAAGTCAAGTCGCGTATTTCGTGGTGTCAGTCACGGAACCAAACTTTGTCGACCCGATGCCCAAAGGCTTGGACGAAACGCGCGATATGGCGTACAACCCACTACTTGGATGGAGCATCTAATGTTGAATTCACCACGTTGAAGAGTCGAAAGGACAAAACAAAGGACAATTGGGAGGGTTGAAAGCCAGCGATAGAGCATATAGGTACACCTTGGCTAAGCTTCGCCAGCCGTCCCTGACACGTTGACCACATGTCGTATCAGCTTTGCCAAGCTAGATGGCAAAGTGATCACCTATGAGTTGGCACGGGGTGCTTTGCAAAACGCACGATTTCTGGGGATCACAAGAGAACTAATTTCGAAACACAAACGTGTGCTGGACGCATTTGCTGACGTCAGAATAGATACTTTTACAATATTGGCTACATCAAGGCAGAAACGCCATCACACTTGAACGAAGATGACTGATTTTAAAGAATAAAGGTATTAATGTGATACTCCAGTAACGTTACTTCACGTTTTTTTACATCTCTCTATTTGTGAGTTGACGTTCCAAAGTTATAGTCGTGCCTCGATGCGAGTGACATTCTCGCTCTCGACTCTCCTGCGTCCAGTTGACTCTCGGCCATGTCAGTTTCATCATCGCCGACAGTATCCATTTCACCACCTGCCATATAAAAGTGCATGTTTGTGTGACAAGACATGCTTAATCCGGTAATTCTCGGGGTACGGATTTTTGCTTATTTGGGCGTTGGCGTGTGTCGTGTACTGTGTTTGTCTCAAATTCGAAGACTTGTCGAGTCTGTTGGGCATTCTTGCTACGTGTCCTGTCCGTAGTGACTGGCCTCGTCTTCTCATTACTCTGTGGATAATTCGTCATGGAAGTACCAAGATAGCTCGGCCCCAGAGATTCTGAGAACAACCGACTGAGTTTGCGTCTGACACGCCAAAAACAGCAGACGGATCTGAAACAAATGAGCGGCTTGCATGACATGATATCCTTGATGTCTAAATACGGCACTGAGCTAATAATCGACTGTACAGTAGGCATCGCAACAAAGACTGGACCGAAAAAGCTGATCTTCAGCAAGCAGTAAAGTAATGCCAATGCTTGGATGGAAGGAATGGAGTGGATGAAATATATTGGATCAAGGCTTTAGATCATGCAGTGTGATCATATCTATGACCTAGTCATCCGCGTCTGTTCCTCGACAAAGTCATGTACAAAGCCACAACCGGAGAGAGTGAATCTCGCTATAGAGTCGGGGTTGCCATAGCATGGCTTGTGTCGAACAAATATGCGGCAGTTCAAAACAGATCCGACTTCACTGGCGGCGATCTGCCATACGACCATGCCCAGGGGAAGGTTGAAACAACTTCCTTTCTCGGATTCTTAAGGGAACAGGGGGCTGGATTGTCATATCACCCAACGACAAAGGAAGCCGCCGAGTATCTTTGAGAAAGATATGGAGCGATAATGCCTCATGGTGTGTATGATCCAACTGTTGAACAATGAGTCTAGTCGGTCCAAACTCGCACGCAATTTGCAGCACACGCAAGGTCGCTAAGAAGCTGGACAGCTGTGAATGCAAAGCTGCTTCATGCACAGCCGCGGCATGCCGACGATTGCACCACCTCGTCCAAGCAAGCTCGACGATACGAAGAGTTTGGAAAAAATTGGTTTGACAGCCTGGCGTGAAGTAAGCTTTGCTGCCATTTTCAAAGCACAAGTCTTGGACTTTGTTAATTATGTTCCAGATCGTCTGCCATACTGCTTCAAAGGAGTGTGGGGAGAGATATGTGTCGATCCGGTGATCGCTGTATATCTCGCGCTCGACAGCGTGCCGGCCTTCTCTCCGACTTCTCTTGGTTGTATCGTACTCCTTCGACTTGTGGTACGTCAACAAGAGACTCGACCGATAATCGCAACTTGTGCTTGGGCAAGTAACGCGTGGTTGCTCGAGTATCGATATGGAAGTATCCCTACTTCCCTGCATGATATCCGAGCAGTGAGTCGGTGCAAGGAGAAGGCAGATGTCAAGCATGGAATGGACTAGGCAATATCGCTGAACCCACGGGGCGCTTCTCATGGACACCGCTGCGTCAACTGATGACTGTGTCTTGGGAGACACGCAGACCGCTTCCTGAACAACAGAGTTTTGAGCGTGACTGTCAATCGCAAATTAAAGTTCTGAGTATGTCACAATCATTGAAGTAGCCAACACTTTTAGGGGGCGTGTTCCAGAAGGAACGTTCGATTGCTTTGGAAATCGGTGTTCCGTCTCCGGGTGTTGAGGTGATATGACGTGAAGTGACTACTGTCTTTCGGCATTGAGTAAGATTTGAAATTCATGCGGAAGCGCCCAAAGGCATCATACGTTTATTATGCTGTAAGAACAAATTGCAGATTACTTCGATGGAGAAATACCATCCAAGATTGCTGACCAACTATACAAACAGTAGACTTAATCTTAATAAGTGCAGTATTCGAGCTGATGAGTTGAGCTCAGCTGACACGGTGCTAATGCTGATGACTAGTGTATCAGCGATATATGAGACACTGTATCCCATGCAATCTCGAGTTCTTGGAATACATCTCAAGTCGCTCGATCTCGATTGGAACATCAAGGATGCCGCGTTTTACTAAAAGGCCGCGTGACAAAAGAAATCGAAAAGGACCCGAGACGAAACAGTCTAGACTACAGCGAAAATTCCCTGATGAGGTCACGAGCATTTACGTCAAGAACTTGCCAGAATCTGCAAACGAGCAAAGTCTGCACGATTGGTGTCAACGAACCGTATACAGATACCTCGACATCGATGGCCACCAGAGAGATTGTGGAGGTATAATCGAGGACATATGGATCGCCAAACCTGTAGCAATCAAGTCTGACCCCGGTATTGACGGCAAATCGCAAAAGCTTCGATATGCTCATATCCGATTTCAGCATGGGTACTTCAGACGTCTGATGGTGAAACACGCTAGACCCGAAGAATTCGATGGCGTGTCCAAACCTGAGGTGAGTAGCGGTCATGACCACGCATAGATATATGGAACTACATGTGGCTGATCTGATTCATGGCTAGATACAGAAATGGAAACCAAAGGCGGCTCGTCACAACGAAACAAATTCCGGACACAGCGACAGAGATCTTGGGAGAAAAGCGACGACCCCGAGCTCTGAAGAAAGATCGATTTCGTCGTCCGAGGCGGTGGAACGTGCTGTCGAACAGTGAGGCACATCATCAACAAGTTCGCCCCATCCGAATTGACGTTAGGGATTGATTTCGTGTGAGAAAGGTTCAGCAGGGACGCAAAGATATTCCTCATATCTCAGAGAATCGTGTGCAAAAGAAGTTGGCCACGTTACAAGAACCATAGGCCGCTCATTGTTTTCTCGTTCATGTTCACCTTGTGTTTCCAGCTCCACTAAAAATATATTTAAGTATTTTCATTTCCTAGATCCAGCTTGCCGCACTCGAATCTCATTCGGTGCCCATTGCTACGATATCAGTGCTGGACATAATATTGTTATGTGCAAGATACGTGTAAAGCAAATTTCTTTCGGGACCTTCGAGGTTCATCAACTTCCTCTTCCAGTTGTGAGTCGAGTTATTGATGCAATCATTTCATCATCCGCATAAACCTTCAACAACTCCATTCGTTCTTTTCCTATGTCTGATATTGCTTCTGCCCAACGTCGCACCAATTGTCTCTCTTTGTTGCGGGAAAGCGAAACTGTCAAGGGCTTGTATGGGGACTAAAGTCTATCCCAAGAGCATAAACACGCATACTGCATTTAAGTCAGCAGATTTCCAAAATCTCAGTAAAAAGCATAATAATATTACTCCAGAATTGCTCGACGTGATGTTTTCAGTCGGAACTTTCACATCCTCGTTGGATAAAATGATAGTAGGATGCTTGACTGCATTCAGTTCTTCTGTCACATTCGAGACCTTGTGTAGAAGCTCAGGGGCATTTCGCGATGAAGATTTGTTCCATCCTCCTTCACATGATCGTTTTGTGGCTCGCGTGCCGTCGGAGATGCGTCTAGCCTTCCTCAAGTGTTCGTCGATGATAGAGGTGGTCAGCATATTCCTCCTTGTTCTTAAGGCTATCCTAGTCTCTGGGGAGATATCGTCGCGTTCCTGATTTCAGCAGTGGGTTCAAAATCAGGCGGTGATTTTGATGATGAAACAGACTGGGCTCAGGCCGGAATAGCTACTGCGGTGACCTGAAGCATCCTTGCCATGACAAGCACGGCTGACAGCTTATGCTTCGCGTTACCTGGCACCGTCAAAGCTATATTTGGATGATGACGAACGGCTTAGTAGCGGTATTAGCCGAGACTATACATAGCATGCAATGACCGGCCACTCTAGATCCATCTGGCGATGACAAATTTTGGAGCTCCAAGCATGTCATACGACAACACACTAGGCCCACCATGGCTTTTGATGACCGAGGAGACTGTTTTAGGCCCATGCGATGCTGAGCATACGCGGCGAATGCAACTTGTACAATCTTTGAATGCAAGGAATTGTCATGTACTGTCGATCAGTGCGATCATCCTCGCATATTGATTCACGCCCTCCGAGTGATTTTGTTCCCATGGTTTTGCTTGCGATTGGCAGTGATGGCAGTGATGGCAGTGATGGCAGTGATGGCAGTGATGGCAGTGATGGCAGTGATGGCAGTGATGGCAGTGATGGCAGAGCTTTGCGATAGACTGCTGTGCCTAGCCGAGATACT
>LJJI01000313.1:0-96213 GCA_001553865.1 Cladosporium sp. BSL10
TCACCGTCTTCCGGTGCTGGCTAACCAGCACCGTCCATCTTTTTTTCCCAACACTTTCTTGTTGTTAATTCGCTTTTTTAGCTGTCTGCCGTAACTTTTGCAGTGCTTAGGCTCAACTCAATGTTCATGCTCATCTGATTGCACACCTTGGTCCTCTGCCGCGTTGCCTCCGGCGACTTGATTGATTTCCGCCTGCTTCCATCTTGGACGTTACCCCAAAATTGCTGGTTGATAAAAACATGGCGCTTTGCTGCCCATGTCACAACAGTCTTCTGGTAAAGGCAAGTGTTGATCCTAGGCTAGTCACGCAATCGGGGAAGCATAGCTTGACGTCCGCTCTTGCTACGCGCGGGTGATACGCTGGGCACAGAGTTTGGATCGGCAACATGGGTGTGGGGGATTTAGGTTTCGAAGGTTGTTGTCGGTAGTCGACGACGTCTTGCTTTGTCTGGTCGGTGCCGTTGCGACTGATGCTAGTGTGGCGTGAGTGTCGTCGTAAGGAAGTAGTTGATCTGTGGAGAAGATGGACTGATTGCCGCAAGATCGGTGATGTGTTCGAGGGTCCCTGCTTGCTTGCTTGCTTGCTGTTATGAGGATTAGTCGTTTTGTCGAACGATCGGCGCCTTGCAGCCTATCTGCATGTGACAACAGCATCCATGAATATTCGAGCAGTAAAATCTCTGCTACTCAAGATATTAAACGTTCCGGGGAGCGTCAACGATCGCATGTGACGCTTCACGCCCTACACGCATAGCTCGAAAGGCTCGGAATACTCAGTCGTCTGAATGAAAATGAGCACAGTGAACGGCGACGGTCGATGGAAATCGCTTGACGAAAGTCTTCTTCATTTCATGCCAGCCAACCAGGACCATACTTTTCAAGCCATACCTGCAGGCTCAACTATGTACATCATGCATGCGTCCCAGCCGCAACGGGTTAAAACCCACAACCCATCATCAATCAACTCGCTAAAAACCGCATCACATTCATTCAACATCTCGGATCAAATCAGAAAAGATCAACGCATCTATTTGCCAGCACGGAGCTGGTCGAAGAGCGAAGTAGCGCGAGTGACCTGGCCAGCAGTGAAGCGGTCAAGGCAAGAGTCGTCGCTGTAGTCCATCCAGTTGTGGATGGAGTCGACGCCGCCGCCGGGGCAAGAGTCCTGGCCGACGGGGCAGCCGGAAGAAGCAGTCTTCTGGGGAGGGGTGTCGGAGACGGAGTCGCCGGGGGACGCGCAGCCGCCCTGGAAGACGTGGTAGAGACCGAGCCAGTGGCCGACTTCGTGGGTGGCGGTGGCACCCTCGTTGAAGTTTGTGGCGGCGCCGCCGGGCATGGAGTCGGCGAGGTTGACGCAGCCGTCGAGGGCGAGGTCGGAGGAGGAGGGGTTGGAGACGGGGAAGTAGCACCTGTTTTGATTGTCAGAGGGAGTGTCTTGATCGAAAGAAATCGATACGGATTTTGGAGTGATTGCTTACCATCCGAGAGTGCCGCCGGGGATGTCGGAGGCGAAGTAAAGGTCGAGCTCGCTGTAGCGACCCTTCTTCAGGGCAGCCTTCATGCTGCGCTCAGCGGAGGAGCCAAGGTCGGCAGCGGCCCACTGGGCGTTGACGGTGAAGTCGGTGGACTTCAAGCTGAAAGTGATGCCCATGCCAGAGTAGGCATCGTTCATGACGGCGATCTGGTTGTTGACCTGGGCCTGGGTGTACCTCGAGCGCTTGGCCTGGGTGGAAACGACGTGGACATAGACGGGAACGTTGCGAGCAGCAACACGGCTGATCTCCTGTTTGGCAGCACCGAGTCTGGCAGCCTCGTTCAAGGCAGTGATCTGCTCAGCAGGCGGGTTCTCGACAGCACATCTGTGGTACTCGGCGCTGGCGAGGCTGGCGGCGACGGCAGCCAGGCTGAAGGAAGAGAACTTCATGGTGAAAGAAGTTGAATTGAACGAACGAAGGGAGTTCTGAAAGCGGTTAGGCTTGAGCGAATGGAGCCTTGTTGGAAGTGATTGGTGATTGATGCTGATGATGATCCGAGAACACCATGATGAGAGGCCGTTTCCTAGCCTTTATATATTCCAACTCCCAAGTCACCTCATCACGCTGGCTGATAACATGCCCTTTCTCCTTTGCCCTCGCGCTGAACTCTGGCAGTAGATAGCAGAGGAGCGTGCACATGGTGTATTCGCCTTGGCTACTCCGGACACTCGTACAAACGGGGAAATAGATAGGCATTGCAGGCCTGTACTTGCAACCAGTCGCTCGTGACACCGGCGGTGCCTTGCCTTGAATGGAAGGTTGTCAGGTTCTGGGATAGTGCGTCCCTATCCTTAAACGGAAGGTTGTCGAGTTCCTGCATCGCGCGATACAGTGGGTAGTTTAGTGGTCTCGCAAGATTGGCTGACAGGTCAAGGCTAGCAGCATTAGCCTGGTGTCGACGTGCAGATCGCCAAGCAATTTTCCTTGGCACCGGCGCGAATGACTGGGTCGGACAACGCGATGTTATTTAACTTGCATGCGGTGCAGAGATAAGGATCCTAGTTACTTTGAGGGAAGGAGGATTCGACTGGAGCGGGTACTGTCCGAACCTTATGGAACGCTTAACACTCCTGCCCAGTGGTGCAGCGAACATGTCGTGTAGATCAGGCGTATCTCCACTTAGTAAGGCCGGAAGCGAACGAGACAAGGCAGAGTTTAGACTAGCGAAAAACTCCCCGACCGAATTGCAACTGCAGGAAGCAGTTTTTCCATTCGAGCGACAGAGGTCGAAACGATCTACCATTTATCCACTGAATGGGAGAGTCGGAGAGAGCGAGAAAGTCGCTGTATATACAAGGCGCAAACCACGTTGTTGCGCATGTGACGATCAACGGCGAACTTTCGTGAGGACAAGGGCAACTGTCAACGACAACGTTACAGCAGAGCGTATCAATGCACGACCCGCAAAATGCCTAGCGCAGAATGCAGTACGGGGTACCACCAAAAGTCAAGTGAGGGCGTTCTGGAGCCATGGCTACGGAGGTAAGACCACAGACATCTCGTGATGGGTCCGGCGCAGGAGCAACCTCGGTCGATAGTAAAAGTTGCCATGGTCACAGTCTATCCAGCTGCCACATGCGGAAGAAACAAGCGAAAATGAGGAGAAACGCGCTCTTCATTAATTCCCAAGGCCGTCACGATGTACAAGGCAACAAGAGCAAGATCGTAAACGCCGCAGCAAATAGGTATCATCTATCCTCCATGTCCAAAAATTACACACAGACCCAGAACTCCGAAACAGCTGCCGAGAGATTCGACACACAATTCAGTCAATGGTCATCCGATTTTGTAGATTCCCGAGTTGATGACTTGATGGCCCTTGCAGATCTGCTCCGCCAAAGTAAGAAGGCGTAGAAGCCTTGTTCTCGGTAGGGTTGACGACTTTGCGCTTCTGGATGTGTGGTTTGAGCCCTTTATTGAAATTGCGCGTGCAAACGCAAGCAGTGGCGATGGTAGCAACAAGCAGCGAAATCGTGATTACAGCAAATACTGTTAGGGCTTTCCGCGCGGGCAGGTATTCGTTTACTTTCTCCATGTCGCCTTTATCGTACATGCGCACGAGCTTGAAGATGAAGTAGGCCATGGCAGCCAGATATACAACGACCATGATTGCCTGGCCAATGTAGGATTCGCGACGGGTGACGAAGGCCGCGAAGAGGAGGAAGCAGACGGTCACAGGGACCGCGACGATTGTGAGGTAGAACTCGAAGTCGGTGAAGTTAGAGCCGACGATGACGAGGAATTGGACGGTAAATGCAAGGAAGAAGAAAAAGTCGAACTTGAGGAGAGCGATGTAAATCTTGATTGCAATGTTAGCGGGTCCATATGTCTGATGATGCTATGGCAAAGTGGCGACTTACCTGGAAAGTCAGATACCGCCTTTTAAGCCTCAAATCGGCGGAAATGTTTTTGTAGATTGTCCAGGCGAATTCGTGGTAGAGCTTCCATGCAACACCACTGAGGAGGATGGTACCCAGAGCAATAACGCAAGGACATGCCAGGAGGAACCAGTGCAATTTGTCCCAAATGTCTGGTTCGATTTGAGGTATTCCGCCGCCTTCCGGGTTGGCAATGAGTCCGTCGATGGCCTCTTTTACTTGCGCAATTTGTACGCCCGAGTAGATGACCATGCCGACGTTGTAGAGGCACAGGCCGATGACCTGAATGGTGTTCTTCGCGCGCAGCGCATCGTAGACCAGGACCAGCTGGTACAAGAAACCGAAGATGAACAGAGCAAGGTATGTTGGTACGGAGTGTGAGGCACTGGTACCCCGAGAGTTTTCGAGTAGGTTTACTTCGAACTGGGCAAAGACGTAGCCCTCGATGGCGAGCGCAATGATGGCTTGAGCGACAGCGATGAGCGCAAAGGACCAGGTCCAGCGAGAGTTAGGCAGCCACATCATGCTCCTCCAGCAGCTGCGCTTGTTGACATTCCCTTGTGAGGTGGTCAGGCCTTCGCGGTCGTGGTAGCCTCCGGGCGGGTTGTAGATGTTCTGGCGGTCCTCGATACTGAAAGAGTTGCTGTGTAGAGGTTTGTAGCGTTCGACGCCCGCTCCGAGGAGCGAGGTGCGGTGTTTGTGTTTGGAGGCTATTTTGGCGGTTGTCTAAAGGTCGCCCGTGGGCGACCGAGCGTGCGGGAGAGAGGGAATGAGAGAGAGGTAGAGGATTTGATGGTGCGACGGAGAGTGCGCAAGGGCGGGCGCGCGGTCAGGTGCTGCGACAGACAGGGCTGAGGTGTGAGGGACTCGGTCGAAGCGGTCGCGTGCAGGGTGGGCCGTGGCGTGGCCGGCGGTTGGTTGGTCAAGTATCGAGGTCGGACAGGCGACTCGGCGGCGAGGTGGTGTCAGGTCAGGCGGAGGCAGCGTGGGTGTGTATAGATCGGCGTCGAGGCTACTTGCTGCTTGCACGACGAAACGAGAGGCAGCAGAGGGAGGTTTCGCTTGAGATGAGAGTGGTACCGGGCGCGGAGGGAGTGGGTGGTGAGCGGTGGCAGCGGATGCGACGGCGCAAAGAGTCTCGAGTGTTCACGTTTCAGGATGGAGGATGCGCGTCGTCTTCCCAACCCTCAGCTGTCACTTGGCGAATGAGAGGGTGATGGGTTGGCGGGGAAGGGCTCTAGAAGGCGAGAAGGGTCTGATGGCGCCTCTGCAAAGCGGATCAGGTACTGAGTTAATCGGGAATTATTTATGTAGTCAACTGGACAAGCGGAGGGGGGGTGTTTGGTAGTGTATAAGATATTATTATCACCACCACCACCACCTGAAGAAAGACAGGCAGGCGGCTCCAGACGCCAATACCCAATCTACAGGCACCGCTCTACCCGCATCCTGCCCTCTGCTGTGCCTCGCTCACGTCGCTAGTCGCCGTACGCCATACGCTGCTAAGCATTGGCATTCGGGCACTGCCTGCCGGCTGCTGTGGGTGATGCGGGCGGTGCAGTGCTTGCAGTGCTCCTACTACTGTCAGGTGTATCGTATACTTTAATCGTTACGTGCCATGCTCGCATGCTTCCTTTTTCGGGCAGTGCTGGTGCTACATGTAGGCAAAGCATCTTCGAAAAAAAAGTTTGCTGGCCTTGATGAGAAGAAGAAGAAGAAGAAGAAGAAGAAGAAGAAGATACACGTTACTCTATCCTTGTCCCATCCCAAAGTCAAAGGAGATCCAAGACAATTTCACACTCAATCTCGTGTACGTAAACATGTGACGATTCGCCCGTGCTCTTCGCCGCTCTCACCTCCGTGCTGAGCCTCGTAGCTGTGCTTCTCCGCTGACTGCGCTGCTGGCTGATGCTCCCGGAAAATAATCTCCTACCAGCCAGCTCTGCAACGCCCGTCTCTTCATCCTCGCACACCATACACCGTCACCACCATCACACCCCAGCACCTCATATTCGATTGCTGGGGACTTCAAACAAGGGTACGTTACATCAATTTTTATTTCCCTCCTTCCCCTACCCCTCACGTGATGACAGTAAACCATAACATTAGAACCGTTGCGAATGACTCTGGCTCACGCCGGGGATTGATCACACTTTACCATTATCTGACTTCGACTACACTACTACACATCTGTTCGCATGTCCGCTTGGATCTCTCGCTAACATCCGATCTAGACACTTCTTAAAATGTCACACCGCGCTGCGCGTTGCTTGCGACCCTATCTTTTCCACAGCTTCAAGCGTTCCCAGTGCACTGCCTACACTCGCAACTTCACATGTTCTACCATAGCTTCATCAATCAAAGCTCCGAAAGATGTTACAAATGACTATGAGAAACGGGTCGCTCAGCTGGAGGCATACAAACCGCGTGATGAGTGGTACCCTCGTGTCACCCAAGCCGAGCGCATGCCAGTAAATGTCTTCCAGAAGGAGTACGCACAATTGGTCAATGATGAGACGCGTGATGATACCCACACAATGATTGGTACGATGTTCTTCGCCCACGTAGACAAGGCGCTGGTCGCTGATAGGTAAGGTAGGCAAAGTGCAATCCTTCCGTACTGCCGGATCAAAGCTCGCCTTCCTTGACATCAAGGATGGAGACCACACCCTCCAGATGGTCGTGCAACTGAAGAATGTCGAAGCGTCCGGTAGCAGCCTGGCAGATTTCAAGTCTTTCACCAAGGCCGCTCGCAAAGGCGACTTCTTCTCCTTCACCGGCCACCCTCATCGCACTGGTCGAGGCCAACTGTCGCTCCTCATCACCGAGATGCCTGTCTTAATGTCGCCTTCTCTGCACCAGATCCCAGAAATGCTGGACGACGCCACGATACGCGCCCATCAACGCCATGTAGACATGTTGGTGAACCCTGCGACTATTCAGACCTTGCGCGTCAGACACATAGTCGAGCGTGCTATGCATGATTTCTTCAACGAGAAGGACTTCACCAAGGTTCAGACGCCCATCCTTCAATCCGGCGCCGGAGGAGCCGTAGCAAGACCATTCGAGACAGAAGCCACCGAGCTCCAAGGCGAAACGCTCAACCTGCGCATCGCTCCCGAACTCTGGCTCAAGCGTCTTATCGTCGGCGGCATGGAGCGCGTTTACGAACTCGGCCCCGTCTTCCGCAACGAAGGCGTCGATGCCACTCACAACCCCGAATTCACGATCTGCGAATTCTACGCCGCCAAAGCCTCCCTTGCCAACCTCATGCAATGGACCGAAGCCCTCCTCCACCACATCCGGGACCGTGTCTCCGCCGCCCAAGCACAAGGCCAGCTCTCTGCCCTTGACATCCCAGACCTCTCCCTAACCCCACCCTTCCAAATCCTCGAATTCATTCCCGCCCTCGAAACCGCCATCGGCAGACCTCTACCCAACCTCTCCACTCCCACCGCCCATTCCGCCCTCCTCTCCCTCTACGCCGACCTCAACCTAGACCTTCCATCAAAACCCACCCTCCCCCGCCTCCTCGACGAGCTCGCCTCAGTCTACCTCGAACCCCTCTGCACGACCCCAACCTTCATCACAAACCACCCCGCCGCCCTCTCCCCGCTAAGCAAACACTACCCCTGCCCGTCAACAGGCCAGCTCATCTCCGCCCGCGCAGAACTCTACATGCACGGCAAGGAAATCGCCAACATGTACGAAGAGGAGAACTCGCCTTTCGCGCAGCGCGCGAAGTTCGAGACGCAGCTGCTGTTCCAGGCGGAGGATGGGGAAGGCGATGGCAAGAAGACTGTCGACGAGGGGTATTTGGAGGCGCTGGAGTGGGGATTGCCGCCTACGGGTGGGTGGGGGTGCGGTGTTGAGAGGTTGGTGATGATGTTTGCGGGACGCGCGAGGGTGGGCGATGTTCTTGCGTTTGGGGGGTTGAGGAATGTTGTTGGTGTTGGGCGGAGGTGATTTTTCGCCGACTGGTGGATATGATGGGGCGTTTGTACGATGATTTGTATGACATGTTCGGAAGGCTGTATGATGTTCTAGATTTTGGCTGGTTCTGGCTTACAGCTGCTGTAAGTGTAATACATCAGATTTCACTTGGAAGATTGTGAAGTGAGGTCCATATGTCAGCCAGCTTCTTCGCTACCAAAGTCGCATGCAGGTTTCATATCATAAGACTAAAAAGGATCACGAGCGAAGTTTTAGCTCACGAACTTCTGGAATTGGAAGACATGTTGACAATACTCTCAGTATCTCACTGGTCTGGGCAAGCATGCGAACAACTACATTCGCCACCAAAATGGAGCCAGAGGCAGCATCGCCACTGAGCGGTGCTTGCTACTTCTGGAGCGCGTGCTCTTGCAACGCATCACGGCCACTTCCAGATTGATAGCGCCCGATTTGGAGAGCTCACAATGGGGCTACTAGTCGACATCTTCACCCAAGTCTGTCTTGAACTATAATCGTAAACAACACTCGATACCGCATTTTCGACTTTTGTCCATCATTGCCAGAGCACACACAATGCCTTCACATTTGTTCCTGAACGTACACTTTCTCTGTAGCACAGTGGCACCATGCTCGACACCTCAACCAGCGTCTCACACTTCGCAAGCATGTCTACCAGCGAAAAGCAAGACCCGGGGCCAAACGCCAAATGCAAGATCGTCAGCTGGAATGGGGTCGTGAAAATCATGTCTTTCCTCACTCTCGCTACATGCAGCATGGCTCTGGGTTTCGCATCAACAACACGCATAGCCTCCGACGACGGCCTCCTGAAAAGCACTATCAAGCTACTCCCGGTGTCTGGCGCAGCAGTTCGCATCCATGCCGTGATCCTACACGCATCGCTCCTACGCGCCGTTTGGCATGGTCAGTTCCCTGGTGACAGGAGGTCGCACGATTGGAAGTTCGCGGTTTCAGGCTGCTATGCGGTGACTCTCACGGGCCGAAGAGACCTTGTTGATTTTCAGATGAGCGCTCTGTGTGCTCCCGGCGGATATCATAGTCTTTTGGGGGCTTTTCGCCGCGCCCGCGAAGCCGGAGAGCGAGCGAGACCATTAAGAGCAGCTTCCGTAGCCATGTTCCCTGGTCGCTATGATGGTCGCGGCGTTGATGCTCCGCGTTGCAACATTATTCTCACGCATATTGCACGGCCCAAACAGATTTTACCTCTTCTTCGCTTACAGATGCGGGGGCCTCATCGTTTCCCCTTGCAATTGCACAGTCTTAGAATTTGCGATGTGGTATTGTAGGGGCCGGCCATTGTACCCTGGTGTCTATCGTGCCGGGCATTAGGCGACTGCGTTGTATGTGGATGTTGCTAAGATCTTGGAGCAGATTTCGTCGCCGCCTTGATATGGCGGTCAGGGCGTAACGTTGTGAGTGCGTAAAAGGTTCGTTGAACCATACAGGTCGATTATTGGAAGAATATTATCGCAAGGAGATCGAGATTGCTTGACTGTATTATGTATAGTCATTCCAAAGAAACGACGGTCTGGTGAAGGTACCCGAGGATATCATTACATACTCTCGTTATCTTTTTCATTGCTGCTGTGCTGGAATCCGATTTACATTCCTATTTCCACAAAGCATCCATCTCTTGCTGAACGATCTCCTCAGTCTCTGACAGAGGATGTTCCTGGAGTACTGGCTGGATCTGCTTTTCGAATAGTGCTTTGTCCCATGCAATCCAGTCGTCAAGGTGACAAAGTGCTAGGTAGTGTTTCGGGGTGTAGTGTTTCGTGTATCGTGCCAGACGGTTACAGGGCTGGACGTCGTGGCGGACGTCGAGCTTGCTTCGCGCCAATGCACAGTACCACAGATCTTGCCTGAAGCTGCCGCACTCGTAGTATGGCTCTGTGTATGACCCAGGCCAGTCTCGAAGCTCGTTGGCGTAAGCGAAAATGTCATTTCCCGTAGCATCGAGTGCGTATATATCGTCGAATATCGAGAGAAGATACTGAAGAGCCCTGAACTCTTTGGCGGTACCTGGATTTTTCGCACGAGATAGGAATGCAAACAAGCAGTTAAGTCCATACCCATCGGTCTCTGTGATGTCGACGCCTTTCTCCACAAACATTTGCAGAAGTGAGGGATCCTCTCGTCCCACGAGTCCCAAGCACAGTTCGATCCAGTAACCTCGTCCTGCGACCGTGTCCGATCTCTCCTGGAAATCAATGTATGGGCTGCTATTGTTGAGACACGCATACACTGATCGCTAAGCTGTATTAGCTGATGCAGACATGGAAAGACGAAAAATCGTGTGAATTTACAAGTGGGATGAAATATAGAGATTTCGCCCTCAACAAATTGAGAAGCGGTGTCGGCGTCTCGTTGTAATTTGCAGCAATTGTCGGATCGGCTCCAGCTTGCGACAAGATCTCGAAGCATAGAATATCTGTCGACCCTTTTACCGGTACTGTGCGTTCAACTGAAGTTTGCAGAGGTGTCACGAGTTCAACTCTGCGAAATCAATGATATCAGTAACATGATAACAGACATCCTTAGGGGTTCTACGTAGCCTCAAGTCTTCGTATGTGGGCCTTTCAAGACTTGAAACCCGGTCTGCATGCTTACCCGTTGCCTGATGGGAAACGACTTCTGAATTCCAGCTCAAATCTGTCGGTATCAACCCCATGTTCAACCAAGAACGAGCAACATTTGGAGCTATTGTGGAAGCAGGTATACTACTCTGGTCAGATTCGTTCATGTCAATTTCAAGTGGAGACTTACGTGAAGCAGGGAACGACCTGATTCATCACAATCCTGGATTGATGCTTGGCCAGAAGCCAAAAGCCTCAGTAGACTGTCAAGGTCATCGTCTCTTATGATCTTGAATATCTTTGAATCATTCCTGACCATGTTGTAGGCTGACACAATCGGAGGCATCGTACTTTTAGAATGATCGTGAATGTTTTCTCTGAAGAAAACAGCTAACGCCGATCCCGAGGTTTGATGTTGAGGCTCGACTCGTAAGGTGGAGAGTACTTCCACTTCATGGAGGCCACGCGTACGCGGCGTTTCAAGAGTCGTTGTTGCCAAAGAGATGTTCCAGTGGCCGATCTGCACCACAATTTGTGTTTTCATAGCTCTTCCATTTGTGTTGTCCGATCTTCGTTGTGGTGCTGAGTTGATGTCGAATCTTTCTTCCCACTTCACACACGCACCTAGCTTTCCCAATTGTCGTGCAGTCGTCTTGTCCCACATTTCCTCGTCTCCATGGGTCGCAATCGCCTCAAAAATAGCAGCGATACGCCGAGCGATCTTCTTCGCGCCGGCCCCTTCTTTCCGATGCCGAACGCTCAGCGATAGCTTTCCCAGCTTGTGCAGCACGGTATCCAGATTCTCTTGCGCTTCACGTGTTCGTGGTGTCACATCGGCGTCGACCAAAGACCGCTTTCGCTTTAGGGTCGCCCGCGACGAGCCCCTCGAGAAGTCATGCCGACAGTCTTGAACTACTAGGTGCTGGTGGAAGTGGTAGTTGTTGCCATTGTGGACCTTGCTGTTGTCTGTTGCCGTGATGTTGGAATATACGCTCGTGTTACTGGACGGGATCGGGGGCCAAGCTCGTACCAGTGAATCTTGCACGGTAGTAGCGCCGGTGTCCTCCATGGCAAGCTTGTGTGTCCAAGAGAAGTGGTGTTGTAGGGGCAACAATAGATTTCTAGACGCCCAGATGGCTGCGAAAGTGGAATGTGACAAGGATGCATCATGCAGCGTTTAGCGAACCAATGGCATGCAAGCATGTCTTCAAAGACTGAGAAACATCAGCTTGAAGATGAGACAGGGATGTTGCGTGATAATACTATAGTTTTGAGCCTGCTTAGGTCGTGAAAGAAGTCTCAGCACGTATTCAAAGTCGTCTGCCAGATCTTCCATGTCTTAAATTCCTGCCAGTTGGTAGAAATCCTTCACACCCTGCCTCAAGCCCTGCTCATACTCCCATATAAACTTCCCTCCCTGGCCGCTCTCACGAATGCGCTTTAAGACCCAAAGCTCCAGCATACCGATCTTGTCGGCACCTTCAAATCCGCGCTGGGAACGCATACCGAAGAAAAGCTGCGCATCAGTGAAACCAACGTCCCAGCCAGCCTGGTAACGCCAGTGCTCGTAGTCGCCCGGGTGGTTGGTATCCCAATAGTGACAATGTTGTGCATACGCGTCGTCACGCTTCTGGTTCTGCTGGCTCCGAGCGTGCTGGATCCGGCCGTGGACGTCATCATTGTTCAGCGTGAGGGTGTATGGCGGTTTAATGGCGTTGGCGTTGGTCATCTGCTTGAAGCCCCATTCGCCACCGTCCATCCAGTCCATGCGGTAAGTCCAGAAGAAACTACCTCCGGAACGGTTCTGGTAGCGGTCAGATTGCGCATTCCCGAATGCACGCACCAGATCGTCTTTGGGTGTGCTACCGCCTTTAGCCCAAGAGTCCTCGGTCAGGACACAGGAGTACTCGCCAACGATGGCTTGAACAGCACCGCGATCAATGACGCTTCCATCCTTGCCATCGAGCTCGCCAAGTTTGCCATGAACTTCGTTCGTGATTTGCTGGGGAGTCTTCTGCTTGTCTTCATCCGTAAAAGCCCAGTAGTAATGAGTATCAATGACCACAGGGTTGACAGCTGGGTTGTTGAGGTTGTTCCGTCCCAATGACCAGTCGACGCAGCGACCCAGGTTCCAGCCATCAGAGATATAGATGGGCATGGAGACATCGATGCGAGAGACTTCGCCGAGCACTTGGCTGTACCACTCGTACATGTTGGGAGCATCATGCTCGGCCTCGTTCACTATCTGAATGCCGAGCACACCTGCCATACTACGAGCCTGCTCTGAAATGAAGCACATGCACCTGGTCGCCAGCTCGCGGTTACTGCGCGAGTCCCAGAACTCGGTCTTGCCGCTGTTGGTTCCCGAGTGCTCCTGAGGGTTTGCGCCACCAGGCAAGCCATGGACATCAATAAGGACTGCGATGCCGCGCACCGAGCATCGAGCAACGAGCTCTTGAATGTAATGCCAGGCATTCTGGTACACGCCTGCTAGCTTGTCGAAAGCGGTACCTTTGCAGAATTGGGGTCCGAGATCCCAGTAGCCGATGGGCAGGCGGACGGAGGTACATTTGGCGACATCTCGGAGCCAGTCGAGGTCCTGGTCACTCACATATTCTCGCCAAGCCTTTTCGAAGCGATCCCTCGTGGCATCAACGCCCTCGCGAGCGACCCAGGCATCGGCGGCGGCCTTTTCGGATGATCCTTCGGCGCCGTCGGGGAATCTGCTGCCGGTGAGCCAGCGCTCGATAGCGAACACCGATCCTATGTTGGTGCCGTGATGGTAACGGTAGCGGTCTACATCTGCTGAGGTAGGAGGCTGGATGGTTGAAGGGCGGTCTGGCAATTCTCCGATGGGCTGCTGAGGGTTGCCGCCGAAGGTGTGGGCGTGATCATCTGAGAAAACCTCTTTGGCTTTGTTGAGGAACCTCTTCATCTTGTGTATGCTTTGCAAAGTCGTAGGATGTCAAGTAGCCGGTGCTGCGGTAGGAGGAAAATATCAGAGGTCGTAGATGAGTGCAATAATAACAAGAATGGCAGGGCTATAGTCAAGATATAAGGACAAGCAATAGTTATGAGGCAGTCTCCACAATCAAAGTTGGCAACTGGCAGCTTGAGACTTGGCTGGAATCATGAGGACGCGTAAGAGCACCCGACTTGCTCATCGAGATGGCACCTGCCTCTTCTCTGGATTTATTGGCCATCCGATGCCAAAGTGGTCGCCATATCATCAATTTCCAATCAGGAAAGACATTCAGCTGAGCAGCGCCTTTGCTTAGGTTGAGAGTCGCATGATATCATAGTCTATACTGCATAGAGGAAGTGGCTTGCGTCCCGTGAACGGGTGCGCCGATCGGGAAAGGATCTCCCACACGAGCACGCGCGAACTGAAACATTCAAAAGCTAGTCTGTGATGAAAGACAGATTAAATGTAATGTGCAACCTGTTCATGCGGGCAGATGGTCATGTACGACCACAGCACAACCACATTCAGATATCTTCGACTCATGGACAGCCTTCGTCGGCCTGACCCTAACCCTTTGCAGATTACCTGATGCAATCAAATGACATCTGGATTCAACCCATGTACATCTACATAAATTCTAGAAAGAAAGGCAAGCCTCTTGTTTCACACTTCTAGAGTACCTCATTCCTGGAATGATCAATGCCACTACCAAGGTCAGCGGATTCTGCTGCCTGTGCACGTCTCGTGCCTGATCACACACTACCGCCATAACAGGAGGCAAATCGAGCTACAGCGGTGCTCAAAGTGCAAAGCCACAGGGCCTCTGATGGGATCACACCCATGCCATTCAAAGCTACCAAATGCTCTCCCAATCCACGGGGCGCTTTGTGTCCGCTTCATAGTCTGGACCGCAATCTGAGCTCATTTTCCTGAGCGGGATCCACAAGTCTTCGCTGAACGGGTCGGTGTGTTTCACGCGACAAGTCTTGTTGCCCTTGAGACAATCAAGACACAGGCCGACGCAAAACAGCTCGATACGTTCGACAATATGCACCAACTCAAATTTGGTAGGTGGCATGACGATTTTGGCAGGTTTCGGCCTCCTGTACAATCTGGTGTACTCGGAGTCATCAAATTCGAGGAGGACTTCAGGAGTGTCTGTGCAGTGCTCTGTCAGGATGTCGGCTTGCATGATTGGGACATGGTATTCTCGCAGCTCGTGGAACAAATATGTCAGAGGATAGTCCCTCAAGTCCAGAGGCCATATATCCAAGCCAAGCATCATTTGTGTGAGCTCGTTAGAATAAACCGTGGCGTCGAGCGCGAAAGCGGCAGCGTGGTATCTGGTAATGAACTTGCTGAGGTGATACGTGAGCTCCCGACCCGCGAAGACTCGCTGGGCATGAATCGAGGCTATGATCGTTAGCGAAGCCGAGGAAGAGGAAGTTAAGGCAGACTTACTGAGGCATTCAGCTGGGAGGATGTCGAGATATTTGTCCTCCTCTGCAGCAGGACCATACTCATGGTTTGTAACGATATTCTTGCTCAGAATTCTGAAAGCTTCCGGTTGGTCGAGAATCCAAGCAGCCGCCAAATAGCTGATTTTGACGGTCTGCTCAAGGTCTTCAAGACTCAACGCGGCGAACTTGCTCGTTGTTGCATAACGCAGAGCCTTAGCGCAATCGTATTTGTCGATGATCACGGCGAGATCGAGGAAACGCTGATGCGTGACATTTTGTAAGTCGCCCCGAAAGTGAAGAAGCTGGCACAGCAAGAGAAGGTCGGCCGGGGCATCGCTGACACGGATCTCGGCAGGAGACTCGGCTGCATTGCGCATGGCTTCGCCCTCTGCGAAACCACCTTTGAAAAGTGTTCTGAAGACTTTGCTGGCGGTAGAGAGAAGAACAGAAGATGCCTGGATTCTCAGCGGGAGGTGAGAGCCATCATCTGCGACAAGCAGAACATCACCGATGTCGCAGACGACTTTCGTGAGAGGTTCAATTTCTGGATACTGTGTGTACGGGAAGTCGTCAGTCGCAAAGTTGAGGTCTGCCATGGTTGTCGTGGGTAATTGGCCGATTTGTCTCGTGGTTGATGGTTTATGTTAGAGACCAAGTTAGATGTTGCTTGGGAAGTTAGGGCGCATCGTCCAAAGTAGGAAGCTGTGTATTGCAAAGGAGAGAGTTGTGAGGCTGAGCAGCTTGACCTTATATGTCAATGTAGACGTGTGAGATCACATGTTATTGTTCACAATCACATTGAAAGGCAGTGAAGATGGCTCGTTCGTGTGACATGAAGCATCTCGGTGAGTATACATGTGCTTATCATCGTGTTCACGTTGCCTACATCACTTCCAAGTTCACTTAGTGGCACTCTTCAGACGCTCATCAACCAGTCTCTGCACCATCTTCTCCAGCATGGCACCTCCGCTAGCACCACTACCTTCGAAGTATGCAGCAACGCTCTTCTCGACGTACTTGCCGACCTGGTCAACCTCGATATTGACATCATCGCCTTTCCTCTTGTTGCCCATAACGACCTTCTCTTGAGTGTACGCGATCATCATGATCTCCCACCAGCCCTCTTCGTCATTAACAGCGGTAATGGTCAACGACGCGCCGTCCAGGCACACGTATCCCTTCTCGACAATGTACCTGAGCACAAACTTGTCTCTGGGCTTCAGGCGGAAAGTGATCGCATTGCCGTCCTGCCTGGTCTCTGTGATTTCTGCAATGGTGTCCACGTGACCCTGCACAAAGTGGCCACCCATTCGTGTGTCTGCTCTTACTGCGCGCTCCAAGTTCACGCCGCTGCCCTCCTTCAGACTTCCCAGGTTCGTCCTGCGTAGAGTCTCGGGTGCGACGCCAACCTTGAACTCATCCTTGCCGAACTCGGTCACGGTCAAGCATGTGCCATTGACACTGATGCTGTCGCCAAGGTGCACGTCTGTGAGAATATCGGCGCAACCAGAGATGGTCAGGCTGGTGCCGCCGCCGCCGCTGGAGGTCTCGTCATGCTGGACGAGGCGCGAAACAGCTGGCTGGGAGTCAGCGCGGCGACAGGGATGGTTGTGTGATGGATGGAGACGTACTGCCGATGGTCTCTACGATGCCGGTAAACATTATGGCGAGGATGTAGATAGTGGTTTTTATGGTGATGATGATCGTCGAGTCTTGGTTATGACATCGACTGCTGCGGCGGGGTGGAAAGTTGAAGGAAGCCCCGGTCTTCGGTGCCGTTGTCCGATTGCTGTGGGGCTTCACAATGGAGGCCGAGGCACACTCGTCTCTGTGATAAGGTTACTGTTTTGCTGTACTGAACATACAAACATTGACTCTACCTCAATTGTCTGTTCGTTTGTAGGTTGCAATCGCTTGTTCACAATGTCTCTTCAAAGATCGTGCCGGCTTCTCAGCCAAAGAGCCATGTTCCAGTCAGCTCGTCAATCGCTTCTCACAAGGCCGAGATACATGTCGACTGCGCCTGGCACAACCGATACCTCAAACTTGCCCTTGGCAGGAATAAAAGTCCTAGATATGACCAGGGTGTTAGCAGGTGTTCGTAGCACAATCTCCCAAGACTTGAATATATTACTGATACTTTGCAGCCATATTGCACTCAAATACTTGGAGACTTAGGGTATGTATACTGTTCGCGTGACATCTCGGACAGCCGATACGTCGTTTGATGTACTGACAGTATGCAGTGCTGAAGTGATCAAAATTGAGCACCCTATACGTGGTGATGACACCAGAGCTTGGGGTCCACCTTACGCCACTTACACAGAGAAGAGCGGCAAACAAGGCTCTGGTGAGAGTGCATATTTCCTGGCCGTACGTTTCAGAGAAATCGAGCTCACAGGTTTGCATAATCTGACATGTAATAGGTGAATCGTAACAAGAAGTCGCTTGGCCTATCATTTGCACACGACTCCGGAGTCCAGATTCTGCACAAGTTGGCAAAGGAGTGTGATGTTCTTGTTGAGAACTATCTACCAGATGCGCTCAAGAAATATGGCATGGATTACGAGACTCTCTCGAAGATCAATCCAGGTCTTATCTATGCAAGTATCACCGGTTACGGCCAGACCGGCCCTTTGAGGAAGAAGGCTGGCTACGATGTCATGGTCGAAGCGTGAGTGCATCATGAGAGTTCGCGCTTTGGCACCGTGCTGACAATCACAGCGAAATGGGGCTCATGCATATCACTGGGCACCGCGATGGTCCACCTGCCAAAGTCGGCGTCGCTGTCACTGATCTGACGACTGGTCTCTACACTAGCAATTCCATCATGGCTGCTCTACTCACACGCGCTCGAACCGGCAAAGGCCAACGCATCGACGTAGCTCTTTCGGACTGCCAGGTCGCCACCCTCACCAACCTGGCTTCGTCTGTCCTGATCTCTGGAAAGCCAGATACAGGCCGCTGGGGAACTGCGCATCCCTCGATCGTGCCATACAAAGGTTTCATCACGAAGGATGGCAACGTGATGCTCGGTGGCGGGAACGATCGACTTTTTGGAATTTTATGTGACAAGCTTGGCAAGCCGGAATGGGCGACAGACCCCAAGTTTATAACAAATGCTGATCGAGTGAAGCACCGCAAAGAGCTGGAAAATATGGTCGAAGCAGTTACCATTACCAAGACTACTGATGAGTGGTTGGAAGTGCTTGAGGGATGCGGCATGCCGTATGCGAAGATCAACGACATCAAGCAAACCTTTGAGCATGAGCACGGTATGTTGCAATGCACCTTTATACAAACAAAGTGCACCCGAAACTGACCGGCACACAGTGCAAGCTCGCAACATGATCACAGAGGTCGAACACCCTGATTGCGGTCCCATGAAGCTAGTCAGCCCCCCTGTCAAGTACTCTTTCTCGCAGCCCAGCATTCGATCACCGCCTCCAACACTGGGACAGCACACCGACGAGTTGTTGGGAGAAGTGCTGGGCATGAGTCCAGAAGAGATTCAGAGCCTGAAATCGGAAGGCGTTGTCGCATAGCGTGTCAAGCACTGATCTTGGTGGAGATAGACACCTAAACATCTAGAGCATAGATTAGCTATTCCACGTGCACTTCCCAGTCAGATATCGTCAGGATTCACCCACGAAGGATTGCTGTCAAGAATAAAGTTGTTATGCCTTTGCCGCTATAGCATAGCGCCTCATGTCTTGGAAGCGCGCTGCACACTGATTGGTTTTCGCGGCACTCCCCGAACCGTCTCCCCGAACCCTTTCTCAGCCATCACGACCTCATCTGTTGCCTGTACATACATGGTCAGTTGTCTGTCGTCCCGCCTGATGCACCAAAAGCAACAAGCCGATCACGCCCATCCGTGGGGACTTTGACAGCGCATGCATAGTCTCGAGCCCTTGTTGTCGGACCATGTCCACCCGACCAGCGCCGAGGCCATCGTAACGCTTGGCGGCCGCGGTATCGCGCGGATAATCGCGCATGTTTGCGTTCCACACCCGCAGGCCACAGACTGGGGTGTGCTGATCTCAGGGGACACGATGAGCTTTCGCCGCTGACACCAAAATGAGTGCAAGAACAGGCTAAGAGTGCACAAGCGGTTCTAATCACCATCAAGCCGCAGGCCCAGGCAGGGCAGACGGTCAGTCAATTCAGGGTGTATGCCAAGGACGTGACTCTGCACGTCTGCTTAAGCGAACGGCCCTACGCGCCCTACTGCCCTACCGCAAGGCTCGCTGCGTTTCGATTCGTCTACAATACGCTGCGGCCCATAACGCTACCTTGGCCTGCATGATGGTGCAAGCTGAACACCAGAAAGTCCCCACCTACTCTATAGCATCGGGACCCGCAAACGCGGATCCGCAGTTGTCCATTCCCCATGCATGGGAGGGGCAGAGAGGGTCCAGCATGATATAAAGAAAGCTGTCATGGTCGGTGTTTGTCTCGAACCCTTTCCTACCTTCTACTCATCTTGTTTTATCGACAAGAATCACAGCAATCATGTCCTTCTTCTCAAAATTGACCAAGGAGTTTGACGAGCTCAAGGCTAAGTTTACTGACGACGATAAGCCCAAGGAGGCCGAGAAGCCCAAGGAGTCTGAGAAGCCCAAAGACTCTGAGACTGGCACAAGGGGTGCTTCAGACTCCTACTACGGAAGCAGTGCGCCGCCTCCCCCTCAAGCTCCTACGCCCTCTGGCCCTCCGCCTTCAGACCAATATGGTGCTCCTCCTTCCCACCAAGGACCACCACCTCCTGCACAATCGCCCTATGGCGGACCGCCTCCTGCTCAGTCGCCCTACGGCGCACCACCTGCTCCTTCTCCCTATGGTGCACCCCCTGCGCAGTCTCCTTATGGCGCACCGCCCGCGCCATCTCCATATGGTGCTCCTCCTGGACAACAGTCTCCATACGGTGCCCCTCCCGGGCAACAGTCCCCGTATGGAGCACCACCGGGCCAGCAGTCTCCCTATGGCGCCCCTCCTGGTCAGTCACCTTATGGTGCCCCACCTCACAACCAGTATGGCGCCCCTCAAGGCCAACAGCAACCCTATGGAGCTCCTCAGGGTGACTACAACCGTGGCGCCCCGCCTCCTCCTCCCTTCGGACAGCCTCCTGGAGCGCCTGTCTGTCCTCCTGGTTGGAATGCGCAGTACGACCAAGGCTCTCAGCGTTGGTACTATGTAGAGCACGCAACTGGCCGCACTACTTGGGAACTGCCTAGTGGTGCTGCCGTTGGCGGTTACGGTGATGCTGGCAACAACCCTCCTCCTCCTGGCTCAGATGCAGCTCGTGCTGCTGAGTCTGGTAAGAAGGAGAAAGACAGTGGTGGCAACAAATGGGTAGGTGTCTCGCCATATTCAACATTTCTCTTCGACATCTTACTGACATTTTGCTACAGTTGTATGGAGCCGGTGGCGCAGCAGCAGGTCTTGCTGGTGGTGCTCTGCTCATGAACGCTCTTGGTATGTACAGGCTCGAGGCTATAGCCGACGATAACATTTTGATATTAACGTATGGTTGCAGATGACTCTGATGACGAGCACAAGGCTGCAGCTGCTCCCGCTGCAGCACCTGCCGCAGCACCTGCACCCGCACCCGCCGCGGACCCATATGCGCAGTATGCCGCGCCTCAGCAGAGCTACCCTCCCCAAGACCCATACGCCCAGCAAGGCTATCCTCCAGCGGACCCCTATGCTCACCAGGGCTACCCGCCAGCAGATCCCTATGCTCAACAGGGCTACCCTCCGGCTGATCCTTACGACCAGCCCCCTGCCGTGCTTCCTAAGGATGATGCGTGAGTAATCTCAAAATACACAATATCGATGATCGTGCACTAACAAACATCCAGCGACGGCGACTCCGTCTCTAGCTCCGACCGCGAAGACGTCCAGGACGCTCGCAACGATTACGAGGATGCTCTCGCCGAGGGCGACAAGTCGGACATTGAGGAGGCCAGGGAAGAGTATGAGGAACAGTACGAGGAAGTCTACGGTGGTGACAGCGACTAGAGTCACGAAGACTGACACAATATACACATGCGTTTGAGCGGCATAGCTAGCGGATTGAATTGACTTTTTGACTTTCTGTCTTTCGATATTTGCGCCATCAGACGGTCATCATCGTCGTATTAAGGTTCGTGCGGATGCTTTCCCCGATTGATGCGGCATTACAGTCGCTGCGCATGAATGTAGACACAGCGAGTTCAACGGCTACAGTCAAGCATGGTCTCTGCCTTGGATTGACCTACCACCGAGATGCTGCATAATATTTGCTTCTTGGTGGCATTTGTTATAGTGTTACTATCATGCGTAGGACCATAATCTAAACATCCTTACCACCGAGGTGCTATCTGAGATATACAGTTCTTTCGCATCTATTGCGCTGACACCATCATGCGTCGAACGTTGATATTCGCGCCCTCACCGCTGAGATGGCACTCAAGCTTGATCCGTTTTTTTGTATCTAGTGTGCTAATACTGTTAACGTCACGTCTTGGAACAATCGTGTTTGCCACGGACATACCGTCAATGGGACGACGAAAGCTATGGGTGATCATATGTGGGGATAGCAACTCCACGGGTACCGACCGCAAAACATCATCTCGAATCCCGCGGCGAAACGGCGAGGCCCCGAGATCATATCGCTCCGGCGTATTGGATTCACAAGAGAACACAGCTACGCCATTGAATGTCTATATGAGACTTGTGTTTCCATGCATCTTGGCAGTCGTCTTTGACAAGCATGGCAGCAGTCATACTAACAAAACTCCGAAGATTAAAATTACCCTCCGGTTCTAGGAACATAATGACGGCAGTCGAACGTGTAGATCTACGCAATTTGAGACTACCTCCGGGGTCTTGGGATTCTCATGTTCACGTCATCGATGAGGTAGGTTCTCTCTTCAGTCAGTTTAGGTTGGCATTGCTGACATTTCATTGAGGACCGCTTTCCGTTCTGCAACGACCCGGTATATCGCCCTGGGAAAGCCACCGCCCAAGCCCTTCTCGAGTTCGAGAAGAGCATGGGCGTCGAGAGCTTCTGCCCGATTTCCGTCTCTGTCTATGGAAACGACAATCGATCCATCATCGACGCCATGCAACAATTCGGACCGCATTGCAGGGCGGTAGCTACGCTTGATCCCGAGAAAGTGACTGAAGAGCAACTAGACGAGATGCACGGGTTCGGTGTGCGTGGTGTGCGGCTGAACTTCAAGTCAAAAGGAGAGACTCCAAGTAGACAGACGCTCGAGGCGGTCCTGCTGCGAGTTGCCAATCTCATCAGAAGCCGAGGGTGGTTCATCCAGCTTTACCTGGGCCTCAGCCAGGTGCAGCTGATTGTCAATCTGATCCCAACACTAGGTGTTAGGGTCGTGCTGGATCATATGGCATCACCAGATCCGAGATCGTCGGCAGTGTCGCAAGACGGCTATGTTGAACTGATGCAGCTATTGCGGGACTGCATGATCTTCGTCAAGATCAGCGGGACCTATCGATTCGCTGAGCTACCAGATCTTGATGAATTTGCAAGAAAGCTCATTCAGACAGGGCCAAGGAACACAGTCTGGGCTAGCGACTGGCCGCATACGGGCGGTCCAGTGTCGGTGGTGGAAGGGAAGTCTCAAAGCAGCTTTCGTCAGATCGACACTGGAGCGTTCATCGGTAAATGCTTTGAGTGGTGCGACCATGACGAGCGACAGATCCAAAATCTGTTTGTAAACAACCCTCGAGCGCTCTGGCTCGAGTAAATCTTTTAGGAACGGAATCAAAAATCATTGAGTCGTCAGACCGGAAGAGGATCCAGGCTCTGCTCCGCCAGCATAGACCAATCTAGAGCATAAGCGTCTAAGCTTCCGAAAGGTATGGCGTTGTTGTCGTTCATATTCAAACCAGTGAAATCGTTGTAATTATCGAAAGGGAAGGCAGGGAGCATGTCGAAGCCTTCCACTCTATCTTGCATGATTCCAGGCTGTGAAGATGCTGGCGCCTGTACAGAAGGCGCGGCAGGTGTGACACGGCTAAAGCCGTCGATTATGATATCAATACTTTTTTGGATGCCTGGACAGGATGTGCGAACGCCATACAGAATGCGTAGGTAGGTGTTTACGCGTTGCTGGGAGCCTTCGATCTGATCATGTAGATCGAGCATGGCGACAGTAGCTGCGGTGTATGCGCAGTATGCTGACAAATATGTCATGTGCGTCAGACCGTAGGTAGTCTCGAAGAGAACAAGAAGCTGCTCAACTTTCTTGCCGGCTTCTTGGCATATGGTACGACACGACACATTGGTCCAGAAAGGCCGGTGAAGTAGAATTTTGGTTGTGTGAAACAGCATACTGTAAATGTTAGCCAGGCTTGAACCTCTCTATCGGATATGAGATACTTACTTCTGGCTGACCACATGCGGTGCAGGGCATTGAGAAGTTGGCTCAACTCTTAGGTGTTGCGGTGTGTTTGACCACCAATCCTCAAGCTTTCCTCTGATCTGTCGTATCAACGTTGAGTCACGGTCTGGCTTCTTGCCATACACCGTGACCAGAATTTCGTTGATGATCACAACGAGTTTGCAGAAATTGACAAAACACGATACACCGAAACATCTTACTGGAAGGGCAGTCACACCTTCACTGTAAGTATCCAGATGTGGCGACCAAAGCTTTTCTTCGAGCGCTTCATCGGGGACGAACGGATCGAAGTCGGGAGGCTCTGGCAAAGAAGGTGTCCGCCCCAGGTACAAGCTAACCGCTTTGTCCCAAGCAAAACATGACCATGCAAGATGACCACGAACTGCAACGTCTGTCGGGTCATCTCTGGGATTTCGTGGTCTGGTGAAAATCCCCATGTCCATAGCCATTCTGAACGCCATACCAGAGTAAAGCCAGGCTTGAGGTAAAGAGCCGTTACCGAGATCTCTAGCACTTAGCTGCAACAGTGCCTGCACTGTAGGGATCGAGGGCTCCCGGAATATTTCCTGACTGAGATGTAGGCGGACGTGAGAGTGTAATTCCTCTTTGAGTGCGTGATCGGTGAATCTGGTTGCCTGCAGACAAACCACCGAGATAAGAAGCGGCGAGCTATAACGGGCCCCGAGCAGGAAGTGTGGCCTGGAAACGAACAAGAACACCGGAAATACCCAGGTCAAGTAGGTCTTGAAGAGGTGCTCGACCTTGTTCAATGGGAGGTGTAATTGCGCCGAAGCTGCCGCAATCGCATTGGTCAGCCAGAAGTCTATCTGTGTCTCGCTGATCAAGGAGAGCTCTTCTGTGCCTGTATAAGAGAGCATGGCGTCTTTGTTGACGTTATAACTGCTATTAGCCGGGTCGAGGACGGCGGAGGTCGATTCGAATTGAGGACTCGGCCTATTAACGGCGGTCGAGCTGGCAAGCTCTCTGTGGCTGCTGACTGCACGATGTACTTGTGCCTGTCTGGGCACTTCTTGCACATCGCCCATCTCACTGTGTCCGCTGTTCTCAGCGGCTAGCAGTCTTTCTAGTTCTTCGATGCGCTGTGTCATCGATATCACCTGCGACATGGCAGGCAATTTGTCGTAATGGCATTGTGCACCATACGCCTGGCAGATTCTGCATTCAGGCGTGCGACCATCACATTTGACCTTCCTCGCCCTGCAACGAGAACAGGTCAATGTAAGAGCTGGTCTTCGGGATGGCCGCGAGGAGGGGGTCCCGGTGTTCTTTGACCGAGGTGGCATGATGTACGCACGAAAATGAATAGCGTGAAACCTGCTTGGTTCCCGACTGAGCTACAATGCCTGAGGTAGTACAGCGTATTGAAGATAGAGCTGAGAGAGGGCAAGGGAAGTTGGTGGCTTGCATCTCGGCCAGTTCCCGAGGTCATCGGAGGTGTCAGCGGAGGCTGCAAGCGTGCGATTGGCTGAGAACGCCCATGGCTTTCTTCAGGGTTTCCATCGCTCGTCGTCCTACATCTCGCTTCTACAAACACGTATTGTCACTACTGGCGAACAAGATGCCATTGTAATGGCGGCCAACTATTGTGTTCGTTTTCTTTGGATTTGAAAGCGGTCTCTGCGCCACCACATACTGGCTCATGCTCAGGGCAGACCTGGCATCATGACAACCGCAAGGATTACACTGGTTCCAGCTAAATGTCTACTAGTGCTCTTAAACCAGCGCCTTTGGAATTTTTGCAGCGCCCCCGTTCAGTAAAGCAATGACAATGCCCACAGCCGCGATGCCAGACCGCTCCTGGTTTTCTGCTGTGGATGCGCCGACGTGTGGTGTCATGACAACTCTCGGATGAGACAGCAGCGTATTTCCGTACGCGGACAAGGTTGGCGGCTCGTACTGCATCGCATCCAGCCCAGCGCCATAGAGATGACCAATATTCAGCGAGTCTAGTAGCGCAGCCTCATCGACGATGCTACCGCGAGCGCAGTTCAACAAGATAGCACCCTTTGGCATGAGCTCGAATTCGCGTGAGGACAACATGTTCGCAGTCCCCTCGGTCAAAGGCACATGCAGTGTGAGCACCTCAGCTGCCTCCAGAACTGCCTCAAGTTGGTCCAATCGCCGGAAACCTGTTGCAAACTCATTGCTCCAAGCGCCTTGTTTGCTGTACGGGTCGTATGCCACCACAGGCCCGACCATGGCTGCCCTCCATTTCCTAGCAACTTCCAGTCCGATGTTGCCCATACCAATCACGCCCAGTGTCTTGCCGAAAAGGCTCTTGCCCAGCATCTGGCTCCGAATAACTTTTTCGCCATTTCGAATCATGCGATCGAACTCGCAGACACGCCGAGCCACACACATGGCTAGAGCAATCGTCAGCTCAGCAACTGCTTCGCCGTTGAGCCCCGGTGTATTGAAAACTTGGATACCCTTCTCCCGTGCTGCGGTGATGTCGATATTATCAACCCCAACGCCTTGCTTGATGATGTACTTCAACCCGGAATGCGCCCGTCGGATGGATTTCGCATCGATGGTCGTTTCACTTCGGACAAGGACAGCGGTCGCATGATCGAGGAAGTTCTTCTTCCTAGGGTCATCATGGAGTATCAGATCGATTGAAGGTTGCTCTTTCAGTTTCGTAATCGCGGCGTCGTGGTAAGGATCCACAACGTAGACTGCTGGCTTGTGAATGCTTCCGATGACGGTCATGGTCTTTTGCATGCTTTCAAAATTGATTTGCTATATGACCTTGGTTTCAAGCTTTCATGACCATATTAGTACTCGACGACAACAACTGTGACCCTCCTTCGGCAAGTTGAATGGCATGCGGGAATGAGGTATCGGTGGACTTCCTTGGGGGCTCGCCGAACATCCGTCATGCTATCTGTTTGCATGATGTTTAGCAACTCGTCGATCCAGTCGATGGTAATAGTTATGAGCTGGCGGATCTATCAAATCACGCATGTGAGAGGCTTACCATACGTAGCGTTGTCGGAACAAGTTTCATCGCCATGTGAGTGAGAGCACAAGAACCAAAATGACACCATTTTGTCAGCCTACTTCACTTGTGACATGCCCGATATTTTGTTCAAGATTGTTGTCTTACAGGAACTTTCTTCCTGGCCTATCGTTGTACTCGTTCTATAGCAAGAAGGACCGAAAAGAGTGGCCGGTCGAACCTAATGAACCCTAACCCGAAGTATTGAGACACGTAGATTTCCTTGGGACCGGATAAACGCAAAAATATCTAAGAAGACGCTAGCGTCACTCATCTCCTCATAACCTCCTCGAATATTTGGAATAGAGCCACGTGTTCAGAGGCTTGCTATGAAACGACCATTCGTTAGAAATACGAGTACGGGATGGTCATAACCCTGGTCGAGTGTAGGATTGGTGCCCGTTGCGGCCGCGCCAACAAGTTGGTGGCTGAGGAACTGGACCCTGGCAGGCCGCGAACAGGGGGACCGTGTTGTGGGAGAAAAAGACGAGTGTCACAGAGTGTGCTTCACAATTGACCTACAAGGTCTCCTACACACACCTTGCCACATCAGCAGAATCATCTATGTCCAGAGAAGCTCTTGAATTGACTGATGGTCTGCTGCACGTATGCTTCAGGAAGCGGAAAAATCAACCGCCGGCTCGCCTTTCCTCCAGGATTCGACGCAGTCCGCGTGGAGTGCTAGACCGCAGCAATACGAGACGCGTGTGCGTCCATTGCGAATTTCGCATCATCAACGTTATTCGATCTTTGGCCCCTCTTCGCTATCGTGTTCACCAAGCGCTACTGCTCCGGACCGAGCGGATAATTGTAACAAGCATTGTCTAGCGAATATAAGGTTAGATTGGAGCCAGATTGGCTCATGGTAGGATGTGACGGCAAGATTTAGCAGGAACTAGTATCACGATAATATGTATCCTCAGAGCCTGGCCTCGAGCAGAGAGCTGACCTGACAAGGACCATGAGCTTGGACAGAGTTTCCCATGAATGACGAAGCTAGTGTGCAGACGGCGAAGCGATGTTTGATGTTGTACCTGTTCGACCGTTAGGGTCCTCCAGGATTCAGACTGTCACTTGACACTGGCACAACGGCGAGTCCAAACACTCATTGCATCGCCCAGAGACCCCAGGATGAACTGTCGATGGTGGCAGCCAACAGATTTGCGTAAACGCCAATGCGGAAAAACTGACTGGCGTCATTTGCCTACACTTACAGCACCCTGTGAAGTCGATCACGCTAAGCTAAACATACCTCTAGCGATGCCGTGGTTGAGGCACTGCAAATGGTCTTTAGATATCGCAGCCGCATATCCGTGCCCTAGGCTGCACTATAATCACATCGAAAGGCTTAAAATACTGCCTCCCGGCAACGTCTTGTCTGTCGTTCGATTTGCTTTCACCTTCGTCCCAAAGGTCTGCCTTCGATAGAAGCCATCTCAATTTACCGAACGTCCACCGACCACCTACTCAAGCCGGACATTATTGTCGTCTCTCACCAGCAATGTCGACTTCACTATACCTCGAGCTACCCTGGCAAGGGAAACGACAAATGTTCAGCGACATCGCCGGCTTTATCGGCGTCACTCTTCTCTTGATCCTCATCGACTCCTACATCCTCTGTGAGCAGCAGAATGCGGCTCGGATCTTTCTCTCCATCGGCGTCGACTACGCCATTCTATTCGCGTACATCGCTGCTCGCAACGTTGTGATGATGAGCAAACCCGACCCTCGTGCCACGGCACGACAACAGACTCCTCAATGCCAAGACAAGCAACAAGGCTACAAGTGAGAGGAAGCAGATGCAATTCCTCCTCAATCTTGAACTTCTAGATGGTATACCCGCCCCGTGAGTCGACGGGCAGGACTTGGACAGTCAGACCGGACCGAAGCATCGATATCGCTGCCACAGACATACGCGGCGACTGAGCGCAAGAATGACCAGACCGATATTCGGCAGTCGTCACTGCCACATGCGACGCTAGTCACTATCCAGCCCACTGCGAACGGAAATACAACATCCCGAATCTCCCACAGCGAACATCATACGGTTACAGACCGTGACAGAAGGACCCCGGACGTTGTTCTCGTAATCTGCAAACTTTTCAGCCGTCATCAGAACCAGCACTGCCAACCCGGATACCTCGAACCTCGACCACTCGTTCGAGCACGAGCGCAGAGAAGCATAGATGCTGGCAGAGCATGCTTGCTCTGAGTTGATGTGTTCTGGTGTTCAGCCAGGGGCTTACATATACAAGCACGGTATACCACCGAGCCGCGGATCATAGAACGGCGCCGAAGGAGGTTGATGGCTACTCGCGACTCAACTTGAAGGGACAATAGCGAAATTAGATGCCGAAAGCTACCCAAGAAGGCAGTCGGGAGAGGCGCGCGCATGTTGGGAATCGGTCGTCTATTGCGGACTGAGGGTGCGACAGAGTATTAGCAGTATACTTGATCGCTGCGTTTCCTCAAGCCGTCCGTAGCCCTTTTTACACGACATTACGTTGCAAGACCATCACTCTGTTAGCTGCTTCTGCACTTTCTCTCCAGGGATCTGACGTACTGTCATTTACGTTTACATCCAGTTCCTTTCGAATACGTTCTAAAAACTACTCTGAGCCCTCTCAAAAGAATATTTGACGTCGGGTTCCACAAGAATGCAACCCCAATCACTGCCGATCCAACTCAGGATAATACCTGAAAATCCCCTCGCTATACGGCATCCTCCTCTCGCTCCCCAAATACTCCTTCAACCCACCCTCGTCCTTGACACTCTCATAGAATGTGCCAAAAAGCGCCGGGAACTCCTTCCGCCTCGCCTCGATCTCCTTCGGGAACGAGAACGACACGCCATCCAGCACCTGCCACACCACCAAATCGGCAAAAGTCAATTTCGAGCCGACGAGGTATTTGTGCTGGCCGCTGTTCTCGTTCGCGTTGTGCTTCAGAGTCCGCTCGAAGTACGAGAAGAACTTGGGCAAGCGGTTCTCGCGAACGTCGGTGGCTTTCTGCAGAGCGGCGTCTTTCTGCTCCTCGTAGTACTTCATGACGGCGAGCGGGTGGTGCGTGTCGTGGATCTCGTTGTTGAGATCTAGAGCCGTGAGCGCGAGCTGGTAGACATGGTACTTGGAAGCTTCGTCGTCTTCAGGGGCCAGGCCCAGACGGCCGGCGAGGTAGATGAGGATGTTGGGGGTTTGGGAGATGATGAGGGCTTTGCCGTCTTTGCCTGCGCCGGGGATGCGCAAAGCGGGTGGGCTGAAGACCGGAGGGTTACCGTCTGCGGATTCGAGCTTGTCGTTCATGCAAATGGATTGGACTTCGCTGTAGCCATCTTTCTTTTCCACGGCGACGTCTGTAAAAGGCACGCCGGTTGCTTCAAAGCAGAGGCGGATGAACTCGCCGCGGCCTGGGATGCCGGGGTGGTAGAGGAGTTCGTATTGAGGGTGAGTGCGAGCTTTCTTTGTGGCGGACATGGTTCTTTGAGTGGCGAGATAGGATGATGTTGGTCTAAGATGAGATTGTGACAGCTACGTGGTCGTGTCAATTGATGTTGGTGTGAGTAACGAAGCCATGGACTTACCCGTAGTGAGTATGAAGATGTGCCTGGAAAGCGTATCAATCGTCTCGAGAGTGATACAATGGACATGCATCTACGAATGATTGATCAAAATGTACACGTATTGTTGCATTTGACGTGTGATCGGGCACCTCGGGAACAGAGCATGCTATCTCCGCTTTGACATCATGGCTGTGTAACCTTGCGGTTGCGATCCTCATGTCTCCAACAACACAAAAATGCTGCCCGTAAAACTGCACGCTGAAGATCAGAGCAATGGCCGTTTCCTTTGTCATAGAAAACTCTATCAATTTCAACGCAGCTTATAGAGTTGAAAACTGTGTATACATGCATTGATCTCGCCGCTCGTTCCGATGAACTCTACAGAAGCGCACAAGATCATCATGACTCTACGACAACAAGATACACGTAGTCTGCCATCAAAACTCTATATGTAACAACCCACACCATCTGAGCATGAGCATATTCCAGAAAATCCGCATCGTCTGTATCTCCGATACGCACAATGCGTCCCCAGGCTCAGGCTACACTCTCCCGCCCGGCGACTTGCTAATCCACGCCGGCGACCTCACGAACAACGGCCAACCATCCGAGATTCGTAAAGCTCTAGCCTGGCTCCGCGAAGCGGACTACGAGCACAAGATCGTCATAGCTGGGAACCACGATCGTTGCCTAGAATCGCAATTACATCCCAGTCACCAACCCGACGAAGATGGAGACGAAGAAGCAGCCCAGCTCTGCCAGATGATGCGAGAGGACGACAGGATTACTTACCTCGAGCACGAGAGTAAAGTGATCACAGTCAAAGGGATGGAAATCAGAGTGTTTGGCTCGCCGTACTCGCCAGCCACTGCTTCTTCAACGCAATATACGGCGTTCCAATACCCTCCGTCTCGAGCCCAACAGCTGTGGTCAAGCATACCATTGAATACTACTATTCTCATAACGCACACGCCGCCCGCAGGACACCTCGACACCAGTGCGCATTGGACACAGGGAGGGTGTCCTGCGCTTTCACAAGCCCTTTTTCGAAGCAAGCCTCGATTACACGTTTGCGGCCACTCTCACGAAGGAAGAGGCGCGGAGGTAGTATGTTGGAGCAACGAGGCTGAGGCAGAGCATGGTGTCACGGAATGGACAGATCCGGGCTCAGGCAACAAGAAGCAATCGCTGTTTGATCTGACGGGGAAGAAGTCGCGCAGAGCTACTACTCCCATTCATGCTGATGCTATCGCCAAGGAGACGGCGATTGTCAATGCGAGCATCATGGCAAAGAGCTACGGTCGGGGCGCGAAAGCATTCAACAAGCCTATAGTCGTCGACATTGAGCTTCCCGCGGTGGAGGAGGATGCTCAGGGTCCGCGAAGCATGCATGGTGGCGTGGTAGATGGTGGTGGCTTATAGCAGTAGCACAAGGAGCTCGACTGTAAACGCGCCTATAGATAGCTTCGTCTACGCGCTCACCCCACAGAGCATGCATATCTTGTCGGGGAACCGCACGCCTCCACGCATTATGCTGTGCGACCTAGAGTGCAAGGCAAGGCAAGGTCCCGTGGTGGGCTGAACGAGACCGTACGTTACACGTGACATCAGCCAACGCTTCCGGCGTGTGGTCTAGTCGGTAGCCAGGCGTGCTACGTGTAGGTATAGTGGAATCTATAGCGCAGTGAGTGGGAATCCAGTTCGGCGTTGGACTCAGCGGCACACGCGCTTGCGCAGCAGCTCTCGCGAGCACGTGAATGCTGGTGGAGTGGCGAGAACGAACTGCAGCGGTACCTGACGCGCCACTCATGTAGTCAGAACGTGCGTGGAGCGAATAGGCATCGCACGCATAGCCGGGCATCCTTGCCTCTGGAGTTTGCAGCCCAAGTCTCGCTTTTCTGCGCTGCACGCCTAGAAAGAAGGATTGCCGGGAACGTTGCCGTTTGGGGAGGGCTGTCGGCTGTTAATTAGCAGACACCCACCCGAGGGAGGGATTACATATTGTTGATTCTCGTGATGTCGCCTGAGACCTTTTGCAACAGATGACTTGGATTGTGCGGTGGTCAATACGGCTCCGCCTGACCGCTCTGCCTGCCACAGAAATAATGACACACACGATGATGGCACTAAATAAACAAACAAGGCGAAGCTTTTGCAGCGATGTTCGGTTGCTCTGAGACGTTCCACAGGAACAGAGAAATGAAGAGCCGGAAGCGCTGGTGGCTGGCGGGGTATGTATGTATGATGCAGCTGAGATGCGCTGTACAACACGACAGAGAAGGATGTATCTCTATGGAGGAAGATGAGGCCCTACAGGCTTAGCTGACACGACATGTCAGAAGCGGGCAGTTGCATGTGGCCCTGATATGGGCGCAGAAGAGCGATGGAAGCTTCGGTGGCACAGGAGGGAGGCGTGTGATGTGTGATGGCGGCTTTGGAGTTGGGCGTATTGTTGGCGTCCGTTTCGCGCCGTAAGACGGGCCGTTTGGCGGTTGAATAGCATGTCGCACGCGCGCCATGGGCTGGTGAAGACGAGGCTGATTGATGGATTAGCTGAGGGTAGTGGTAGTGTGCTGCTGTAATGCCTCGCCCGATGATTTGGCTGGACAGGCGTGCTGTGAGGGAGGGGCATGGGCGGGCGGACAAAGCAAGCAAGCAAGCAAGCAACTATATCCACCCAAACCATCACCAGCTCGGCCACTACTGCACGAGACGAGTGGGAGAAGCTTGTGGATCGCAGATGGCAAGGCAGGAAGACGATGCAGGCGATGCAGTGCAGGTGTCTGCGATGGCCTGCTACGTAGGTGTAGGAGGGAGCAGTATGTAACTAATGATCATCGTCCTGCTTTTGCTCGGTGCTAGAATCGATCATTCGATCGCATCTGGCTGCCGTAACGACTGGGACGACTACTCCACCTTGCCTTGCATCTCTTGCATCTGTGACGATTCTGTCAGCCAGCACATCACGAGAGGCTCATCACAGAGCGAGAGCGGCTACAGGAAGGCTAACGGCACACTACCTCACTCGCTCGCTCGCTTGCTTGCTTGCCCTCGGCAGCAGCAGCAGTACCTTCTACAGCAGCAGCAGCAGAGAGAGTACAGCGCATTTTCGGGCGCTGACTGATTACAGTGATTACGGCATTGCTGGCTACCTCTCACATTTACATTACACTACTCTCCCTCATCTGAATCATCTCATCTCTCTTCACGCCTTTCTCGTGCCTTCTCGACCGCGTTTCGCCCTCTGCACCGCCATTTCGCCGAGTCATCACTGCAAACAGACTTCGACGCCTCTCTTCCCCGGGCCACTCACATCCGGCCTGCTCCTGTTTGCAGACCGCCCATCCCAGTTCGCCCTCACAGCGATCGCTGCCCATTCTCCTGTCAATCTGTCCATCCCTACTCAGCCCCCGGCCCTTGAGACACGCGCGCCTCCGACTGTGCTCTGCTCTGTTGCACTGCTGTAACACGAAATACTCACTCGACATCAACACCTTGCCGCGCTGCCGCTGCTGCTGACCAAACCTCGCCTAATCATTCATTAAATCAATTGATCGCAGCATCGCGCTGCCTTCCATCGCCTTCTCGCCTACGTCATCCGCGATTAAAGGAGTGGCTAGACTTCCCGCTGCCACGATCGGCAAGGCCCGGCAGTCTTCACAACCATCCAGTCTTGCAAAGAAAGGCTCATCGCGCCGCCGCTGCTACTGCACGCATTCGCATACATATCCTCTCCTCCACCACTGCGCCGCCTTTACCTACGCAAACACACTGCCGCACGCCGTCTGCTAACTGCAGCCAAATTTGCCACCGACACCAAGCGAGGCTGTGTTCCTGGCAACCAACGCGGCCGAGGCCATCACAAACAACAGCCCGTCTCCGCAAACGTAGCGCACCGACCTCCTAGACGCTCGGCCAGACGCTGCTACACCACAGTGCACACACCGCTGCACGAGCCTACTCTGGGCCTTTAATGCTCACCTTCCCCAAGATCACCACTTAGTACACCCTCTACTAGTCGGCCCTGACTGGTATTTTTCCACAACTGCACACAACATCATGGCCACACCTTTACCGCCCGACCCATATCTGGCCCTGGGCCTACCGCGAGATGCCTCTGCTGCCACTATCAAGACAACTTACCGCAAACTCATCCTCAAGTTCCACCCCGACAAGGTCCAGGATGCCGCTCAGAAGCAAATCGCCTCAGATCAGTTCCACAAAGTCCAAACCGCCTACGAAATCATCGGTGACGAGGACAGACGTGCTAGATACGATGCACAATGCAAGCTGGTCGAGCTCAAGAAGGACATGCTGAAGCACAATGGCGGTGCCAACGCGCAATCTGACGTCCGGGGATCAAGTTACAGCAGGATGCGCCCAGAGTCACCTGTGCGTCCCAATTACACTGCCCGTGCATCTGAGCGCAACGAAAGGGTACATGTAGAGGAGCGCAGGCCGTATGACGCCGAGCCCGACTACTTCGACAGACCTAGATCGACCGCACGCAAAGACTACGAGTACGAACGAACATCATCAAAACGAGCTCCAGCTCCAACTCCGAGAACCGAGAAGGAACGTGCGCGTGCTTCAAGACAAACCGCAAAAGAGAACGAGCGCACAAGGCAGAAGGAGAAGACGAGGCAGACCACGCGCGATACTCGCAGAGACCGCGACGCCAAGTACTCGTATCCCGAACCAGAGACCGCCTCTAGCAGTGATTCTGATGGATTAGTGGAGCCTTCTCGATATGCTCGCAGGGAAGAGGACGGCCGTCGAAGGGAAAGAGATGCATACTACGAGCAACCAAGAAGAAACGAAGGATCTCCGCGCGCTTTCCACATGGAGGACAGAACACACCACAAGATGCAGTCACACGAGATGTCTGCTAGAGATTACATTGAACGTTCAGGAGGACGCACGAGGCAGTACCAGGAGTCCGCGCGCCGATCTTCACCACCACGCGTGTCACCAAAAGACAAGGTGGAATATATCAGGAGGAGCGAGGGTCGTCCAGCTGTTATGGTGCGACGAGGATCCGGAAAGCCCAGACCAGCAAGCCGCGAACCAGAGGAGCTACCACGCCGAGAATCGCCACGTCGCGAATCGCCGCGGCGCGAACGGGAACGAAGTCGCCGAATGAGCCACGACTACAGTGACCTCCCTCGCAAGGCAGCACCTCCGTTGGTCTCGACAAAGTCGGCGCCTGAACATATTCAAATCCCAGAGACGCGCCGCGCTTATTCCATGCAAAATGATGCGAAACCCGAGAGTGACTTCCAACCGCCACCAATGAGACGTGCCGACACAATGCCCGTCCCCAGGCGGGAACGCGAGCCGACATCCTCCAGGAAGCCTCAGAAGCCATCAGGGTTGAGGAGAGGCGAAACGACCAACAGCTTGCCCACCCCTGCTGCCACTCCGGAACCCCAGCCTTCGCCAAACCACAAGTACCCGTATGGGCGAGAGTACGCGGATGACCACGAGTTTGCCACACCAAGCGGCTACCGTACCGAAGTGCACGCACCGACAGGCGCTGGAAGCAGAAAGGTCACACGTTCGCCCTCGCCGATGAAAGAGGAACGCATCAAGGAAGATCGTGGCCGTGCATCTTCCTCGCGCTACCCTCCGACAGCACAGCGTCCGCCTATGCCCACGTCCCGCACGACCAGCTACGTCTACACGCCGCAAGGCCTGCAAGACATGCCAGCGGGTCGCCCCAATCTTTCGCGCAGCGAGAGTGTACGCACAGAAGTCCCTCTCTTTGGAGAAATTCCAACTTCACGCTCTCCGCGTACTAGCCGAGCAAGGCATTCACCTCCGTCCGCCGAGGCTCACTACCAGCAATACCGTCCAGAGGACGTAAAGTATCAGACTGGATACTCTTCGCGCCGTGGGAGTGAGGCTATGAGGCCAGGCTATGCCCGCGGAAACAGCTACACCTCTCAGGCGGCCTACTAGGAGTTCGCCATTCCCGAGGAGCAAGCCGAGTGACACGGCGGCTGCTATGTCTGGGTAAAGACGAACGGTTTCAACAACGACCAAATACTCTGGCGGAATGTACAGCCACGCCAACCCTATCTGGACGAACGGCATCTTTTACTTTTTTTCTTGGTTTCTTTTCCACAACATTGGTATCTCGCCTCTGGAAATTGGCATTGGAACGGCGTTATTGGGTGATGAGGAATTGGAACTGGATATGTAGATACTCATTGGGTTGGGAGGGGCATCATTGGAGAAACATCATGAACTCCGACAAACGGCGTCGAACTACTTTTTAGGGATGAGAAAACCCCCGATATTTTGCATCCCGTCAAATCACGTGGGTGGCAGGACCGGTTTCCCAAGAGTTGGGTGCTGCGTCCGAATAGATCAGTCTTTTTATAGTTTTCTCTTCCTTCTTCCTTCCTTCTAACTTTTGGAAGTAACGACTCTGAATTGATGATTGAAAAGACTTCTCTCTCTCTCTTCGGGTCAAGAATTTAATTGACTATACTCCGTGCTGTTCTCCTCTCGTGGTAAAATTTACCGTTTCATTACTTGATCACCCACTGCTTCTCGGAACAGGACCTTGTGCTGATGTCGAACAGACGAAACAGCCAGCACAGGCGGGATTCTCAGATGGTCACCCCTTCTAGTACTAGTCGTCCGGTTCAGTGCTTATGCATGGACTTAGCTCAATTTGATGACGAATAGATACCCTGAAGAGTATACATAGCTCTTATATGACGTCTCGCGTGGATGAGCCGCGTTCAGCCTACAGAGTCTTGTTGGGGTTGAATTATCTACTCATCAAAGATAGTAGAGACCACGGCGCCATCAAGAGTCACCTGCCCAACTTTCCCACCTTCAGCTTCAGACACAATCTTCCCCGAAGCGACATCGCGCTTCCAGACAACGACAGTCTTGTTGTTCTGGTGGCCGATCGCGATCAGGTCGCCGGCTTTGTTGATGGAGAATTGGCGAGGCGACCAGCCGCCCGAAGAGGCGAGTTGGACCAGTTCCAGGGAGCCGTCTTCTTGGATGGCGAACGTGGAGATCGTGTCGGTCGGTCCGGAGCCGAAGACGGGCGAGTCCTTGAAAGACACGTCCCGGTTCGAGACGATGATGAATCTTTGATCGGGCTGGCGGGTGCTGTTAGCAAGTAGTCTCGTGAGACGCTGTGATGTGTTCCAAAACGACAAGGCGTCGTGATGATCAGGGAAGATGATAGCGCACACGAGGCGCGAGCTGACGCCGTGATCAAGACGACTCAAGTGGACAAAGACTTACCGAGATGGCGACTTCGCTTGTCGGGGCCTTAGTCGCTGGATAGTCGGAGCTGACCGAAACGATCGAGGAGATCTTCGTGAACTCGAGCCCGGAGTCGGTGTATTCGACTCGGTAAGAATAGATGTTCTGATCGAGCTCGCCGTTGAAGAACAGGAACGTTTCGCCTTTCGCTGTGGTTTTGAAAGCGGCATGACGAGGACCAACACCGGGTCCTGTTACAAGACCGGCGATTTCTTTGATTGGGGCGATGGTGACGGGGTCTTTCGTGAAGACTCGAATGCGATCACCACCGAGGTCCGGGACCAAGATGTATTTGTTCTTTGGGTCGACGAGGACGTGATGCGAATAGCTCCTATCTTGACGTGAGGTCACCGGGCCGGTAGTGTTGATGGTCGGAAAGATCGCTTGGAGGGGGGCGTCATCAGGGAATTCCCCATGCTCGCCTAGAGCGACGACGTTGATTGCACTCCTGTTACTGTTTTGAAAGTCAGACCAGATATTTGGCGAACCACTTCGTGCCATGGGTAAGTCTACTTACTAGGAAGCAGTCACATAAGTGCGCACGCCAGAGTCTAGTGTCACGATCTCGCCAGCAACGCTGCTGGAGGCTACTGGGACACGGTCGATGTGGACCAGGTCGCCTGTCTGACCAACAGAAAAAGAGTTCAACGAGCCATTGACTGCCGAGTTGCTCGCGCGGTCGACACAGTACAAGATCCTGTTAGTCGCGTCCAACGTCAACCAGGATGGATTAGTTGCGCACTCCGTGGTCCTGTGAGAAGCTACTAAGCTTGAATTCTTTCCGGTTTCGATAGCCAGCGAGAGCGAAGTGACGTTTCCTCCCGAGTCTGCGGCGAAGAGTGTGACCGCGCTGCAAGGAGCGATCAACAAGGCGAGCCGTGCGAGAACGTTTGTTGAGAATATACGCTGCATGATTTCCAATCGTAAAGGAGGTATTGGTGCTGCTGAATGTGTGAAGCGAATAAGATAAGGGAGTGGGTACGACTATATTTCGTCCGGTCAATGAGACGCCGAAGCAAGCAGCCGAAGACTTCAAGATTGGCACGCCTGCTTCGCATCAACCAATTCTCGAACGATGGAGCACCCGGCATCCTGACAATGCCATACTTTGCCAAGCTGTACATAGTTTGCTCGTCTTGGTGAGAGTAGATTATTGACGCGTAGCGTTAGGGGCAGCCCTAGATGATGTATGTGGCCCCGTGGGCAGTTACTTAGTGGTGTGTAACGTCGCTCCAGGGCTGACCCAGCGCCAATGTAACTCATAAGGCCGCTAGCCATTGAGCCTGTTTCAGGTGGCTCTGCAGGATTGCAGAATGTGGCTTATCGGCGAAGGTGTCAAATTCCTTTGCCAAGCAGGCACAGGCCATTGTGGCTGAAGCAAACAGCCAAGCGAGATACCTTAATCGATGGTGATACCTTCAATGATGGTGTGCTTTCCACGAAGCAATATATTAACCTACGCCGGACGTTACCATGTGCTGCACGCGAGGATCTGGTTCCGGCACGTCCGTCCGCGTTGCTTCAACGCTCGACTGCTATGGGTTTTGGCCCGTGATTCTGAATATGCAGACAGTGCACCTTTAAAGAGGGAGCTTCGGCCGTTTCTCTCTCGCCAGTACTGTTGGTCTCCTACACGTGGCAGTCGGAGTGGGAGGCTTGTAGAAGTCCTACAGTTGCTCTTGATACCTATCGACACACGTTGCTCTAGAGGTTCGACATTCATAGTGTTCCTAGCCCTACGACATGTACAGTATGCTCACTGGAAGCCTTAGGGCCAGAAACTTTGGCAACTGCCTGAGCTTGGTAAAAGTATTTAATTAACTCTGCACGTGTATTGACCTAAGTGGTCCCGAAGAATTGACGTTGATACGAAACCCAAGCGAGGTCCTCAGGACGTGCCTTAGGGCCCAGAAAGACCGTCTGATAAACAGCCTCCCCACTCATATCGGTTGATTTGCATCTAACCAAGCAATGCAGCCCTGGCTCTAGTATCGACTCAGCCTCGTTCTCGGCATGCCGGTGGACTGCTAGGTGAATAATGCGTGCTCGGACGGTTTGACATCCGAATGCTTCATCGTAGAGTCTATATATTAGCAATGCACCGCGGCAACTTGCGATCCTCAAACTGCATACTTCAGGCTCTCGTCCATTCTCTATCCGCTACTTTACCTTGGTTTTAAAAAGGCTATAGTGATGGTTTTCACACAATCATTTGGATCGCTCGCGATCGCGACCCTTCTTTGGCTTTCTCCCAGCCCAGTCGTAGCTCAGAATGACACCAAGGCCTCTCAGCTTCATTCATGCTTGACCGCCGCTGGAGTCAAAAGCTCTACCAGCCAAGATGCCACATGGGCAAACGATACGACCGCCTTCCAGAAGCGCATCGAGATTGCTCCGTCTGCCGTGGCACACCCCTTGAACAGAGATCAGGTTGCTCTCTCACTCGACTGTGCTAGGAAGTCGAAAACTACGGTATCTGCTCTTGGAGCTGGGCACTCCTTCCAGACTTTTGGTTTCGGCAATCCAGGCAATCTCATCGTCAATATGGAAGCGTTCCAAGACGTATCCTACGACAAGAAAAGCAAGCGACTTACATTCGGAGGCGGCAGCCATGTCGGACCAACCCTGAAGTGGCTTTGGGACAATGAGGGTCGTCATTTCCCCCACGTCCGTGGATCCCACGTTGGCCTTGCTGGATCTTCTATGGGCGGTGGCTTTGGATCGACATCTCGTCACCTCGGCGCCGCCGTGGATAACCTCCACTCCGTCGAGTTCATGCTGTACAATGGTACAATCGTCAATGCCACTAAGGGATCTGACCTTTTCTGGGCTGCTCAGGGAGCTGGCTCCTCGTTCGGTATTGCTCTTTCCATGACTACCGACACCCACAAGCCTCTTTTCCCGACCGCTGTCAACTTCACGCTCAGCGCACCCGCCTTCAAGACCGAGGATGCCGCCAAGGCTATCGTTGCGGTCCAGGACTTCTCTTTGACCAAGCAGTGCCCTGACGAGCTTGCCATTCGCATGTCGCTGACTGCTAATGCAAGTGCCACCGGCTACTTCTACGGCGACCCCACCAAGTTTGACGGTGTGATTGCACCTCTGCTTACCAAGCTTCAAACCATCGGAAACGTGACACTGCAGAAAAGTGAGCTTCCGTTCTGGGACATGGAAGTCTCTGTGGCAGGCCCTGGCATGAACCAGCCCAGCGGTGGCTCCCAAGGCGGAAGGTCCTTCTATCTCCAATCTCTGACGACGACCACCGACCGTCCATTCACAGTGGAGCAAGTGAAGGTCCTTCTCGACAACGTCAACACCAAATTCAACCGAACCGACCTCCGTGGTTCTGGCTTCCTTGACCTCTGGGGCGGCAGACCCACCCGTAACATCCGTGACAAGGACTCTGCATACGCGCACGGCAAGAACCTTTGGCTCGTTCGCTTCGATGGAGTGGCTGTCGATATCAAGAACTTCCCCGCCGACGGTCTCAAGTATCTCCAAAGCATTTGGAAGCCTTTCGAGAATGCTCTCACTGCTGCTAAGACTCCTGTCCGCGGCTTCCCTAACTACGTTGACTCTGAGCTTTCAGAGGCCGAGTGGAGCTCCAGACTGTATGGCAAGGCGAACTATGCTCGCCTGAAGCAGTTGAAGTCTGTCTATGATCCCGAGGGCGTCTTCACGAACCGCAAGCAGGCTATCGCCGCTTAATAGATCTCCATGTTTCATTCGTTCCCAAGGGGGTTCAAGTGGGCCGGGTATTTCTACATTTCACGTGTTAGATTGAACCGAATGATATTTGGAATATACATACGTTCAATCTCAGGCTATAGACAAGAGGCAATCTTACACTTATCTATTTCATCATGATGCAAGCTTGGCGTGTGTTTCTTGTGATTGCCAGTCAAAAATCCTGCCATCTGGTCGAACTGCGATTCATTGGCAGCATGTTGCGACTTTCGCTCGGCGTGTAGGCGGCAGCCTTGTGTCTAACCCCAGCTACGAGGGCGGTCACATGGCTTTGGAGCGGATGCATCGGGGTTGTCGTCATGCCACATGCCGTCTTCGGTTAGGCTGTGGCCAGCAGAGTCGTCGAAAATTGGTTCTTGAGAAAAGCCAATGGAGACACCTGTGCCGATGCTGTTTTGACGAGGCTTTCCGTGCATCGAGATTTCTCGAGGTGATTATAAAGCCGGTCTAGTAGCGATAACTGAGAAGCTGCACTGAAACCCAAAAGTTTCACGAGCTATTGCGAAAGTCAAGGGAAGTAAGAAAAAATTGTCGCAATATGACAACAGAATGTGTGCCAAAGACACCAAAGAAAATCGAACCCGAAAGCTCGATGACCGCCAACGTTGCGCAAGCACGCAGAAAGCTAGAGTGGGAAGGATTTGTCTGCAGGCAACACGTGTTGATGGCTTTGCTGAGGTACCATTGACCGACAAGGATGTGTGTTATTATCGCGCCGCGGAAAGAATTCGTCCAAGACCAGTGAGGTTCCAGAAGTGCTGCAAGTAGGGCAAGGAGAGCCAGGAAGCCAATAGCGCCGAGTATGATTTTGTTCGTGGAATGTCGACGAACGTGAGTCCGCGATTAGGTGAGGGAATGTTCAGGCTTGAATGGTTTGAGTACAAGTAAGAACTTTTCTTGTTTCCGAGATAAGAGTGAGTAAGTTTGCTGGAGTACATCACCTTGCACGTTTGGAGAGAAACGGTGAGACTAAGTCGGGATAATCTCCTAATGCTGAATGTAGGATTGGGATCGAATCAAGATTGCCCGTATATGCCCCAAAAAACAAGTAACATTTTAGGCCATGGCAGTAGCATATGCTATGTTCTAGCATCAAAAAAAGTAGGGATAAAAGATATTGTCGCACGTGACATGCTGATGAGCGGAAACGCTCCCCTCCAAGCAACAAAGTACGGATTTGTCGCCGCGGATCTGAACTTCAACACCGCGGACTTCCATGGAGGCCGAGACTCGTGGACCAAGGAATCATCGCCTCGTCAATTGTGGTGTACATAAGCGCCAAGTATCACGTCCATAGACGTAGAGCGCTCGCTTTCGCGCTTGGCTGACCGTCTACCAGGAATGGCGGGTTGCCAGCACTACCTATCTCCAACGTCGATTGAGACTGGACGGTAGCACACAGTGTATGCTTGCCGTCTTGCATAGCTCAGCCATGCTATTGCGTGGCACAACAGTGTCCGGTCAGCTCTTGACCACAGCTTGACCCGCCAAGATACCACACCACGGCACGGGCGATGTGTCTGCCACTGTCAGCATTGAGAAAAAACCATGGAACTCGGTGCTTGACCTTTCGCCTGGTCTGACGAAACATCTATAAAAGCTCATTGTCTCTGCGGTGAGAATCGCTCGTCTCATCCACATCACAAGGCTCCCTGGACTACAACACGACTCTCCTCCATCGACCAAGCACGATCTACCATCAAGACAAGCCAATCAAGATGATGCTGCTATTGATATCAGCTCTCATTGTCGCAGCTCAATGTCAAAGTGCGTTGCTCTGCGTTAGATTTAGGAACATATCTTATCGAAAGCGCTAACGTTTATACAAGGAGTTGAGCTGATCAACCCCATCGATCGCTTCGCGCAGCATGAAATAACATTGCCCCCACCTGGCTTCCCGATCCTCCAGACCAATTTCACAGTCCCGCCTGACTGTGGCGAGGACAGCTATTACGGGAATGGGAGACTCCAAGGCCTCAACGTACTCATCACAGGCGGTGACTCTGGCATCGGTCGAGCAACAGTCATTGCCTTTGCCCGAGAAGGAGCTAACGTCGCTATCAATTACTTGCCTGACGAGGAACCCGATGCTCAGGATCTCGAGGATCTGCTGGCGGGCGAAGACCTTTCCCTCACTCGGATTCCCGGCGATCTAGACGACGAAGACTTCTGTGCTTTCCTCGTTGAAGATGCTGCTAGACAATTGGGAGGCCTTGACATTCTGATCGGCAATGCCGGGTGAATAAATGCTGGAAGCCGTAACAACTGAAGAAGCACCTCGCTAACGCGGAAGCAGATATTCCTCGATGCAAAACAACAACGTCTCAGTCGCCAACATCTCTTCGGCCGAGTTCGAAAGAGTCTTCCGTACAAACGTATTTGCCAACGTCTGGCTCGCGAGAGCGGCAGTACCGCTACGTAAGTTGCGCAGTCAGATAAAGAACGCCCAGTTTCATTGACAAGGCCAACACTAAGAATCTCGCAGTCCCGCCAGGCGGTAGTATCGTCTTCACCTCATCCGGAATCGTAGCTCAGCCCAATCCGCTCACGATCGATTACGGTGCCAGCAAAGCAGCAATCACGCACCTCACTCGATCTCTCGCCCGACAGCTTGCACCCGCCGGCATCCGTGTCAATGCGGTAGCTCCCGGACTGACGCTGACGCCGTTCCTGAGCACGCAGGGCATCCGCAGCGAGAACATCCCGATGCTGACGGTGAACAGCCCCTACGGAAGGATCCTGCAACCCGCCGAGATCGCTCCGTTGTACGTCGCGGTGGTGGATCCTTTGAAGACGGGCGTCAGCGGAGAGATATTCACGGCGGCGGCTGCCATTCCTGGCCCTTAAGCGTATAGGTATGGCATTGCTCTGCCCTACTGCATGAAGCCTCAAGCGTCTTGTGGACTTCGCAAGATGATCAAGTTGGCTTTCTGTACGCTACCTTAAGATACTCCCTTGGTCGGACACATCTGAAGCACAAGCAATGCCCAACCATCCAGTGTACATTTGTCCGAAAGTGCGATCGAAAACCCGTACGTACGAAGCGCAGTAACTCAAATCAGAAGATACACATTGAACATCACAGTGCAGTTACACATCCTTGCAATCCTCACGCAGACAGACATGCTAGAACACTGAGAATAGCCCAAACATCGAACTAGAGTACACCAGGAAGTCTACATACTCATATTCATAGCGTCCAAAGTACCCAGGCAGATAACACTCGCCCTCGCTTAACAAAAGCCATGCATGTCCATGCGAACAAACTAGCGAAAAAACCAACTACCACCCAGATTCAATTAATGCAAGTGAAGAACTCGTAGAATTCCATACAATTTCGATCCGAATAGTTGCCATCTCGTCCTCGAAGTCTACCACCACATGCTTCCGCGAACCGCAAGCTATAATCATACAATCTATGCCATCCGGCAGTTCAGTGGCCGGTACACGGGACGCCAGAGTTTATGATGCAAAAGAAAAAGCAACGCCAAAAGCGGGATATCTTGAAAAGCAAAATGACAACGTGTCTTCCCTTGCAGACGGAGAGAGCGTCCGCCTGTCCAGTCTTGAGTGACTAGAAGGGGTGTCGGCGCTTTTTCAAAAAGAGCCATTGTGGCAACCAGGCGGCGTTCAGTAGATGTCTGCCTGCTTCTGGTCGACCTGATCACCGGGCAAGAACCGGCGTAGTGCTAGGTTTCCAGGCCACAAGGTGCAAAGAGCAGCATCTCACGCACAGCGGTGGTGACTGTAACGTTGAAGCAGATGCAGGCCTGTTGAAGAGTCCCGCGGCCGTGGCATCGCCACAAAAGTGACAATATCAGTGTTCGATCACCAAGGTCCAAGTGCCGCCTCAGTCGCGGCTACCGTTAGCCCAGTACTGTATGCCCATGGCACCAATCAAAAGCGCGACTGGAGCCAGATAATGGAGGAGAGCTAGTCATAGTATACGACAAGAATTGCTCTGGTACCTACATTATCAAGAAAAAGCAAAACATTAGCCAATCTTCCTTGCGCCAACTGAGTTTTCGTTTGAAAAGAAACAAAAGTAATGTTGTATCGTTCTCGATGCCACAGACTGGTGCAGCGTGTATCTCTGATGATGCTCGACCGCCGGTTGTGCTGCGCCAAGAAGGCATTTGTTGTAGGGAAAACCTATCACGAATCTGACTCGCTGGTATCGCCACTGTAAACATCACAGAGGGCAACGGTCCCGGTCCTTCTCGACGCACGCACAGGCGGTCAGCTTCTTGTCGACGGGCCATGAGGTAAGAGCACAGCGCACGGCAAACAAGAAAACAAGCACAGAGAACAACGTTGAATGGAGAAAATGACTTACCATCGCTGCCCTTCAATCCTTCGGATCCAGCCCGCGGTGATCTTCAGGCGTTGCCTGACTGTGGTTGTTGGGAGAAGCTTGTATTTCTCCTCGTCGCTGATTGGTAAGACGCTTGCGAACCAGAAAGGGAACAATGCAGGGTCGTTAGGAGGTTGACCATGTGTGTCAAGTACACGTTGTTGTAGCCAATTGGCGCTTCTCGCGCGCATGCGGTTGATGAAAGAACTTCCTATCTCCAGGAGCTCCCGAGTGGAAGTGCGATCGAATGATGCTTCCGCTGATTCTGCTGTATATGCAGGTATGCCATTGACCGTGGGCGGCGGAGCCGAGACATTAGACAGGGACGTTTCCAGTGCCTCCAGACGTTCTTCTTCCGCCGTTGAGACGTCATCGATGCGCTCTATTTCGCCTACGGAGTACCCGTCATGGAGGCCATGGGCACGTACGCGGAAGCGATAGGTGCCGCGACATTCGATGAGACTGGTTCCGTCTGCCAGCATTTGACTGTGGCTGATATACATCATGGTGCCGTATTGGTAGAAGTGTACGGAACCTAAGTCGCCTTGCGGTTCGCTGTATCGATTGTACATAAGCATGCCAAACTCCCGGTTGCCTTCTAGGCAGCGGCGAAGCATAAGCCTGTAGCGAGGCTCGAATATCCGCAAGAAGGTAGGCGTATTAGGAAAAGAGAGTGCACAAACGAAGAGAGGCGTATGGAGAGTGCCCTCACCACCAGTTTCCTCAAGTGCAACAGCTTGTCTACGGGAGGCCACTGTCTGAGGGCACAGAGCATCAAGTAATGCTGTGAGTGTTTTGTTGTTTGGATGCCCTGTCAACGAAGGGGGCAAACCAAGGCTGCGGCGACAAACTGGACAATGCAGGGAGTGGTCCAGAGTTCGGGTAAGACATATCCGGCAGAGAGTATGACCACAAGGAGTAGTGATAGGATCCAGAAGTAGATTGTAACAGACTTGGCAGTCGACGTGCTGATGGGTGACCTCCAGTATCTCCTGTAGTATGTCGTGATCCAACACATGCTGTGCGTCGTCTGTCGTCGGTGTAGAAGGATATGCAAGGTCGTTCGCCCGGTAGAGCTCTCCTTTTGCAGCCAGAGAATATGTCGCCACTAATCTCCCACCAGGAAGAGTCTGCGCCGTATCCTTTTCCCGCACTGGGTCACCGCTGACTATTTCATCCCATCGTTCTAATTCTTGCACCATTGTGGTGGTATTGCCAGCCACGGAAAGTTGCCTCGCCACAATCTCCGCTATAGCGTCCATGAGCTTGCTCACTGTAACATCCACACTGCAGTCCATAGCCGGATGCTCGTGCCCACAACCTGCAAAAGGACATTCGATAGCCTGCCGACGTCCAGGTAGATCGGGATACGACACATTCTCCCGTTCGTGCAATTGTGGCACGCATTGTCGGCAGAGGGTGTTGCCACATGGCAAGGTCACTGGCGTTCGGAACGGTCTCGAACATAGTGGACACTGTATAAGACGCACCAAGGCGCGGGCATCTTCATGGGCTGCTAAGCCGATGGGCGAATTGCTATCCACGTCCGGTTCATCTTGGCTCATAAAGTCGCGCGCCGGCGCCAGCGCCGTACTTCTGTATGTGGATGTCGTTATACGCGGCTCTTCGTCGCTGGTGGGAGAAGCCTCGAGTGGAAGGTCTCCTGGTGCAGCGTGGATCGCACTCATTAATGCTTTTTATTATTGAGATCCTCCAGGCTTTGTCGACTCCATAGGCCGCAGAGTTTCTTTGCGGCGAAGGCGGCTTGGGTTGGGTGGGCAGAGCGAGAGGGAGTGGAATCCCGTTCGCACACGTGCTGCCAAATGCAGTGCCCAGTGTCTTTATTCAATCCGCCTCCAACTACTCTTCACCAGATTGCCTGCGATATGTCTTTTATCTTGTCGTGATTGTCTTGATTGATTGTGGTTGTGGCGGGGTGCCGGGATTGATGACGTCGGTCGTCCGCGCGGGATTTGGAAAGGGTCGAGTGGTTTGCAGGCGCAGTCCCAAGCGGGCGGGACGTGAAGACTGAAGACTCTAGGGGTGGTGTAGCAGAGCCAAACGAAGTCACAGTGCTGGCAGGGTAGGGATCGTGTACTGGGAGGGCAGAGTCGTATGCGAGGAGTGGTATAGAATGTGTTTGGTGGTGTATGAGCGGGCGAGAAAAAGCAACTGAGAATAGCAGGGCAACACAAGATGAGGAATAATAGCACTGCTCATGCTGCCAGCCAGCTACTGTAGCGGTCGACGACGACACGACTAGGCCCGGGTGGCAGCAGGGTACTTTGGTACGTGTGCCACTTGGCCCGACGGGCGCTCGCGAGCTGGACACCCTGAGGCGTGATGCTGGCCCAGGTGTGCGATCGCAAGTAGACGCAATCGGCACTGCGATCGAGAATACGACTCCCGGATCGAGGCACCTCCGGGAAGCCGTGGGCGAACGACAGAGCACATCTCGAGAGCCTGCTCTCTGCTAGGGCAGACCTCTCCATGCTCGCAATCTTCGCCGAGCCGGTCACGCATGCGAGCGCGACCACAATTGCACTCCATACTCGCCGACACTTCGGCCATCTTACACAACTGTAGGGCAGAGTATGTAGTGCTGTACAGCGCCTCCAACGCTTGATGGACTGTTCTGGAACTCAATTTCCAACTGGCACCGCCAAGGTCCGAGCCACAACCGTCCGACGCCACATCTGATCCTAAAGACTCGACTTTGTCCGAACCCGAGAATAGAGTGATTAAACATGATATGGGTTTGTCTACCCGCGTCGATCGCGAGCGGTAATCTTGAGGGCAAAGACACCCTTGATTGGATGATATTGGTGATATTGACGCAAAAAATGTATTATGCTAGGCCCACGCATCGAGATCTTGCAATAAATGGAATCACCTGCAAAGCTAACGCAACGTGGATCGCAGTCGCACTGCAAAAACGCAAGCTCTACAATTCCAAAGCATCTCTAGCAACTATGGGTGGCTGCTAGCTAATGCTTACGTGCACATATATATCATCGTTGTGAATATCAAGGAAGAGGCAGTGGTCAGACTGCATGCACCATTTATTCACGTGCCAGCATCCATATCTGTTTGTAGTATTCGAGGGTTAGGGCTAGGTGTGCATCTTCTTCCATGCTTGTGTTCTCTTCCGCCTTCGAACCTTTGATGACGAGTATGTCCACGTGTTGTACCGTGCATCGAGTCTTGGAGAGATTGAGTCATCTTTAGAAAGGCCTTGTGCGCACATATCATACTCAAGTCTGAGCGCCGAAAATCTCGAGGGCAAGTCTATAGTATGCTCGAACACCTCGTGCTAAAGCCGCATTCTAAATCGCACGTACGAGCACATACTCCAAGATATCGTACTACCCCCTTTGCACCCAGCCACTCAAGAGGAGCACAAGTCAGGTAGAACTCCACCATCATGCATTCGCTCGGGAAAGTGTCTAAAAATCAACAGCGGAAGGCGGTGCACAGGCACAAACAGATGGCTAAACGGCTCAGAACAAGCCACTGAGTATTCGTGCGCCTCGAGAGCTCCAAGAACCAACTAGGGTCTAGACCTCAAAGCGCCGGAACTGCCTCCGTACCATAAGATAAATCAATTGTCACGCCTCAACAGCGTTCCAACGCCGACGAGTCAATGACCCGTGTTTAAAGGAAAAAGACCAGACTCCCGCAAAAAGAACTGACCTAAAAACGCCATGCAAATCAAACCAAATCAGTCGTAAACACATCCTTCAACCACTGTCGTCATCACTGCTACTATCATTCCCGCTCTCGTCTTCCTCCAGCACGATCCTCCGCAGCACGCCCTTTTCAAACAAGTCGATCACGAATCGCCACTGCTGAACGCCGAAGCGGTGACCACTCAGAACATCGAGGGCATGCTTGAAGACGACATCGCTTGCGAAGCCAGGTGCTTTCTTGCGGTGTTTGAGTGCGTTCAATTCTCCCACAGCCTTGTTGGTCAGCACCGAGTTGCCCAGCTTCGCAATTGACGCAAGGATAGCAGAATTTGCCGGGTCGGTGGCGCGCGGGTCTGTTGCGAGGGCAAGAGCTTTTGGTTGTTGCTGATTGCTGCGCGTGCGAGTACGAGTGCGTGTTGCGATGGTACCTGAGCCTATCGTTGCGTGAGTGCCGAGGTTGGCGAAAGGCTGCAGAGAGAAGAGCTTGTTGAAGTCCAGCGGCAAAGAGTATCCCAGACTCTCGCCGAGGACATTCACAGTTCCATCCCAGCCATATTCAGCTAAGATTTCCTGCCCGTGCAAACTTCTGGAGATGAGTCCAAGGACGAAGAATGCCGTCCCTCTGAGAGTCATGACCTCGGACGTCTCTGCGATCTGCACAATGTACTTCACGACATCGGTATTCTCGAGGAATGGTGCACCGAGTTCCATTGATCCAACGTTGCCAACGGCCCACAAGCAGCCTTTTACTTTCAGGATGGTTTCGCAGTCCTCGCTTTCAGTTGCAAAGTCTTGGATCGTCGCGGCAAATTCCTCGAAATGACCTTTTGCTTTGAGTAGCTCACAACCTTCCGCTGTCCTCGAAAGCTCACGATAGAAATGAGGTGGGACATGACCATAGTTTCGCGGTTCGATGCTATCCTCGAACGTTGACTGCGGTTTCTCTGGCACGTCTGCGAGTGCTCGTGCGAGCGAGGCTTCGACGAGCGTGACGTACGAATCGTTGCGGCCTAGGAACCAGTCGTCCATCTCCTTAGTGATGTAGTCCAAGCCATCAAGATAGTGGTAACCAACAGAGGTGGAGAGGAAGCGCAAGAGCAGTGGGGCGCCAATCTCACCAAGATGATCGAGCGCTGGTCGACATTTGACCACGTACTCCAGTGATCTGATGTTGTCGCAGGCTTCTTCTAATATTTTGATGGCCACCTCGCAAACTTCGATCTCTGGGTCGTACAGTTGACTTACTAACAACTTGACCGACCATTCCGCAGCACCGCCGCCAACCGTCTGAGGCTCGATTGGCATCATGGCGTACTTGCGTAGTATCTTAGTTGCTGCCATTCGCATGTTCTTCGAGCCAGCGATCATTGCCTTGGCGAGGATGATGCGCGGGTGGCTGTCCAAGGTGTAGTCGAGATTGGTGAGCAGTGTCATGATCAGATCGTCGCGGTCTCGCAGCTCCACGATGTGATATAGCATGTTGATGATGCGCCAGCGCTCCAAGATTTGCAAACCTTTCCCGTCGCTGCAGAGCACTCCCAGGAATGCGAAGTACCCTCCAACTAAAGTTTCAGAAAGACGCTCGGGCGAGAACAATGGCGCAGTAGATGTGATACCGCTCATTGGATCTTTCTGTGCCAGACACTCGGCGATTTGAGGTATGAGTTTGTTGTCTGCCAAGTACTTTGCACTGTCCGGAGTCTGCAGGAGGGTCCGCACCAGGGAACAACCAGCTCGCACATATCGCTGGTTGACCTTGGTGTTGGGAGCATCAGAAAATCGAAACTTGAAAGGCCGAAGGAAGCCAAGCAAGCGATGCACGAATTTGGTAATCCGTGTAGCCTCATCAAGACGCTTTGGGTTTTGCATTGGGCCATCAATAAGAGATTGGATCAACGACCAATTCCACTTGTTGTAGTTGACTGTGTTTAGTACACCAGTATCAAGCATTTTCTGCCTGAATTGTGCTTCATCCATTGAGGCTTCGACCTGAGACTTGGAAGCTGCCCGAGTTCGAGCGGCCGATCCGTCTTCTTTAGTCTGTATTTGTGAAGCTTGCCCAGCCACAGAACGATAAAGCGTACGATTGACGCGGTCGACCTCATATACTGTGGCGGTAGCTTGAACACGTCCGTCAGTGTGGAAATCGATTGCCGATGAGAACAAGCCTGGCATAACCTGCAGTTCCGCACTCCACGCGCTCGGCAACAGATCTCCTGCCATCTTGAGCACTTTCGCTAGAAGTAATGATGTCTTCTTCCGTAGCTGGACGCTCGGCGAACTGCTTTCTGCATGCATAAGAGCTCGCAATAAACCCTGTCTGAGCAAGATCGCAAGTACCACAGCGATGAAATGCTCGACCAAGTTCCGCTTCTGCGGATCGTCTTCACCATGAGAGTTACCCTCCCGCGATGCATCGTCGGCTCTGAGATTAGTAACGCGACCGTAGGTTGTGAGCCTCCTTCCACCGATGAAAGAGCTTGCCCACGATGGGAATTGTATTCTCAAGATGTCGGCAATCAGGTCTGTCACTGCATTGCGCACTGAAGCGGTCGATATGTACAGCGACGACACCACCGATCGCACTGGTAGGAAGTCGTGCAGTGAGAGTGTCATCAAACCTGACCAGCTCTTGAACATACCAGCGATCACTCTGGAGCTCGCTTTGAGCCTCTCTTCGTGCCCATGTGAATTGTACGGTTCGGTAAATGACGCAAATGCTGAGCTGAACTCGAAGCCATTCCGCAGCATGCCTCTACGAGCTGGCAGATCCATAAGGTGCATGAACGGGGTAATGAGAGTTTCCGGCGCATGGTATGCACCGTTGCCCATTGACTCAGACAGTACCGTGATACCGCCTGCTTCAACGACGACTTCAGGGTCCTTGAGGAGAATTTCCGCCAGAGTGAGGCACGCAATACTTCGTAGCTGGTCGTCGGTATGGTCTGCCACAGCGACTAGAACGCGTACAACTGATCTGTGGATCTCCTTCGTCCCACCCTTCACGTCCAGGAATGCGCGCACAAATTTAAGCGCCTGTTCGCGTTCCACTCTAGCCTTGCTTTCTTTGACTAGAGAGAGGATCACGAGGTAGTCTGTGTGAAGAGATCGAATCGTCTGTAATGATTTGCGATCTGTGATTGCGTAGCGTAGCAACCTATAGCCTGCTGCGACGACTTCTCTGCTGTCACTCAGCAGTAACACCTGCATGCGCAATCCAAATATTGACCATGCCAGGTCATACTTGAGTGTCGGATGTCGCTTGAAGAGTTCCACGAGCTCATTTGCGTGATTGACGTAGTAGTCGGATGGTAGATCTGCTGCCTCCAGGGCTTGTAGTATTTCGGCGAGAATATACGAGGGCGACTCGGACTCTGGGTCGTATTCAGGCTCGTCCTCATCTTGCAGCATGGTCTGTTGAGTAGGTGGTGACCTGACCGGCGCTGCTCTGAAAAGCTGTGCTGATACCCTCTCCTTGGGACTGCTCATCGGAAGCTCCTTGCTCCTCTGTATTTCGGCATCGAGATCCAGTTTCAGCTGCGCGATCTTCCGGTTTGACGTATTCAACTCAGATTCCACCACCCGCCTTTGTTCTCGAATATGCTTCTCCTTCTTCGTGTTCAACGCCTCGAGCAGGTTCTCTGTACCAATCTTGATCTTCGTCTCTTTCTCGATCTTGTCTCGAAACTCCGCCTGACGCTGCTCCGTCGTCGATTGGCCCGGTAGTCCGCCATCGTCTAGGCCACCAAAGCTGCCAACCTCGTATCGAGGGACATCAGGCCGCGAAATGGTGCCCTTCAGTTCTGACGTGAAGCTCCCTGGCGCCGGGCCGTTCCTCATGTAGGATTTCGTAGTCGCAAAGCTCGCCGCTGACGGTGTCCGGCCATCTCTGCTCGGCCTGCCGGGTGGTGCCAGCGTATCGTTGGAGTACGTGCCCGTGTTGGGAGCTTGAGGACGCGGTGTTGGCGTCATCTAGAAGCGGCGCGAACGCGCTGCTCACCGCCCGCACCAAAATACTCTGGCTGTCGGACGTCTGCGTGCATGGAGGACGCGATGTCGTGCGCCGGCGGGCATCAGTGGGCGCGGCGTGGGCTTGCTGGGATGAGGGCGCAGGACACCAGCAAACAACGTCCACACCAGCACGGCCGAGGTTGAGCTCCTGTCGTATCCAGTCGGTGTATGTGAGAAAGTGCCGTGGTGAGACGGTCGGCCGCACCGTTCGTGGTGTGCCGTGTTTGAAGTAGTAGGAGGGTGCGACGATTAGGCTGGCATTCCCACGTCCTAACGGGCAACCAACGGCCGCTGTCGTCAAGTCTTCCAACGCGCGCGGGGAGACACAATGTTTCCACCAGACACCGTGCACGTATGCTATACAAATACAAAAGGTGCTATAATTTCTCGATGAACGTCAATAATGTCAGACTACACTATCCTGAGCACACTCGATTTTTCCTATGTCTGGACTACGGAGTACAGCAAACTTCACGCGCAAGGCACACAGAATGTAAGGAAGCCCACAGTAGGTGCATGGACTTGAGAAATCAGTTTCGCCATCTATCGTTACTCGTTGAGACCTTCGTCGAGCCATGGATGCAGATGTTCGCAGTAATTTGTACGTAAAGCCAGCACACCAAAACTCAGAGGATGTGAAAGTGCACCATCCTACGCTGCTTCATTCTCCACCGCCGTCATCCTCGCAGCAACGCTCTGAAACATACTGAGAGCATCGTCCTATTACACGAGTACGTCGTGCTCACCTTCATCCGCTTCATCGCCTTCGCCGTCATCATTCTCGTCGCCTCCATCATCTTCCACTTCATCATCCTCGCTGTCTTCACTGTCATCGCTGGACTCCAGTGCCTCAACAAAAGTCCTGCGGCCGAGATCTTCCAGCCAGTCATGGACACTACTACCAACAAACTTGCGGTACGAAGCCTGGCCTTGGGGCTCTTCAAATTTCTTCTCTCCATTCGTGTCGACTGACACTTTGTTGGCAAACTTCGCTTCTCGATAGCCGTCTGAACGAGCTCCTCTGTACTCTTCGCCAGCGAAGCCTATCATGACCCTTTTGACTCTATCGGGGGCTTGGAAAGCTTTCGCAATCCTGGGCAGATACACAGACCATAAGCAATCGACACTCTCGTTTTGATCCTCGCTGCATGAAAGGACCACCTTCCATAGAGAGAGTCTTTCCAATTTCGCACATTTAGAAACGACCTGCAACAAAGTCTTTGGCATCAAGGTGAGCATGCCGATATCGAGAGTGGTGAGATGGTCCAGTGCGATTGGTAGTGGCTCGATCTTCGTTGCGACTCCAAATGGGGTACCGAGCCAGCGCAGAAAGCTCTCAGAGCCTGTCTCACTAGAGGGTGTGACCATCCTGTTTGTAAAGTTCAGTCGCAGATGTTCAAGGAGAGGTGTGTGTTGCAGGAAATTCTTGAGATGGGTGTGTTGGTTGGATTCGGGGGCTTGCGAACCGAAATGATTCCCACCATCGTCCAGACTGAGAAGCAACGTTCTGAGACCCGACAAGACCGGAGTGACATCCAGTTGTACACAAGAAAGATCGAAGGAGCGATCAGGCATCCTCCTCCTACGCAGGAATGCCTCTAGGTTCGTCGGTTTGACGGATGCCTTACCAAGCGCGAAGAGAAGGATCAGAAGCATAGAATCTGGTGGCGAGAACCGTTGCCGAGGGGCTTCGCGATTGACGGCCAATGACCAGCCATAGCTTCTCCATTTCGCCATCTCTCCATCTCTGAAACGTCCATTGCCGTGGTAATCACGAAGTCCAACGCGGCGTAGATTGGGTAGCTTCGAGAAAGCGTCCACGAGCATGTCGCAAGCAGCACCGGTGTTGAGGAACACTTCGCGGCGAATGTCGGTGGGATCATTATAAGTCGACTCGAGATCTGGTAGAGTGTCGAGGCCAATGATTACCTCTGCATGTTGTCAGTCTGAATGTCTCCGGCGTGCAGTCCGGAGTGATATTACCATTGAGATAAGGCGCAAGCGTAGGGTGGTTGGCAATGCCAGCGAGGGCATTGAGACTGACTCGCTCAATCATGAATTGCCGTTTGGTGAAGAACTCGAGGGCGAAGCTTTTGAATAAATTGCGCTCGACATCTTTGCATGTGAGGCGGAAGCTGCCCAATTCGACGGTATTTAGGTAAGTTGAGATGCGAAGCATGAGCTCCGGTGGGAGACGCAACAGGTCAGGTGCCGTAGCCATGGTGGACGATGTCGATGTTGTTGCAGTGAAATCCAATGGAAGGAAGGTGTTGATATATCTCAATCAATCATCCACGACTTTCACATGGTTACGCGACTTGCACGCGCGACTGCCTGCTCTGTCGCCTCACTAACTCGCTTGAACGTCACTTCAGTCGCACCAGCAGGCAGAAGCCTAGGAGCGCGGAGCACAGACGCCCTCCTCACGCCTTCACCGGTGTGACCCTGAAGCGCCTTCGTCAACATATAAAATACGCTTGCCCTCGACTGCATTTCGCCTCTTTTCCAATGCAGAGATAAACTTTGTCTGCTTTCTCACTTTACAACCAGACATCTTCACTACGCAATGGCCCCTGCAGCGCGACGCAAGCGCCCCTCTGCGGACACCGACGCCGATCCACCGCCGGTCCCGGCAAAGCAAGCCCGAAAGACTAGGGGTCAAACGGCCATTGAAGCCAAAGCCGACGCCGAGCCCATTGGCGATGCAGACCATGACCAGACCTCAGAACCTGAGGTGAAGAAGCCCGCCCCGAGGAAGGGCAGAAGCAAGGCCACTGCCAAAGCTGAGCCCGTCGACGACGAGGAAGCTGATGCTGAGCCTTCAAAGGCGAAAGCGGCACCGAAGAAGGGCATGTCCAAGGCAAACGCCGACCCCGCCAAAGACGAGCAAGCTGATGAAGCCGAGTCCGAGAAGACGAAGACTGCACCCAAGAAGGGCAAAGGCAAATCCAAAGTCAAGGAGGAGCCCACCGAGGATCAGGGAGTTGACGACGCCGAGGCAACAAAGCCTGCGCCCAAGAAGGGCAGAGGCAAAGCCAAGGTCAAGGAAGAACCAGCTGAAGACGATCAAGTCGATGATGTGAAGCCCAAGAAGGAGGCGAAAGCTGCGTCCACCACAGATCACAAGGAAGCACAGGTGGCAAAGGCAGGCACAAGTCAGATCCCACTTGACGATGGCTGCTACCTCACATCGTACCATGTCTATGTCGACCCGAACGACCAACTAATCTACGATGCCTCTTTGAACCAGACCAACGCTGGCCACAACAACAACAAGTTCTATCGCGTTCAGGTGAGCTGCGTCCCATCGCGATCGTGTCGAATCCAATTGCTGACTTTGCATGACAGCTGCTCGAAAATGGCGCTGATTACAAGACCTGGACTCGCTGGGGACGCGTTGGAGAGCGTGGGCAGAGCGCAGTGCTCGGAAGCGGTTCGCTCGACGATGCTCTCAAGAACTTCGAGAAGAAGTTCAAAGATAAATCAGGTCTGAAGTGGGCCGACCGTGGCGAGAAGCCCAAGGCGGGCAAATATGTCTTCGTCGAGCGGAGCTACGACCCCGACAGCGACGACGAGGGAGACGAGCAGGACGCTGCCAACGCGGGTGCCGAGCGTGAGCGCGACGACTACACACCGCCGAAATGCACTCTGCAGCCTGCGGTACAGTCACTCATGGAGCTGATCTTCAACACCAGCTACTTCGAGGCCACCATGGCCGCACTCAACTACGATTCTGCGAAGCTGCCTCTTGGCAAGCTCAGTAAGGCGACTATCACTCGCGGTTACCAAGCGCTTAAGGAACTTTCGGATCTGTTGGACGACCCGTCACTTGCAAGGAATTACGACATGTCTGCTCCTCAGGCGACCGAGCACCTCTCTAATCTCTACTACTCGACCATTCCGCACTCCTTCGGTCGCAACCGTCCGCCGATCATCCAGACCAACGAGCAGCTGAAGAGAGAGATTGAGCTTCTAGAGAGCTTGACTGATCTCAAGGATGCCGATCTCATCATGAAGAAGGACAAGAAGACCGATGAAATCCACCCACTTGACTCCCGCTTCAAGAGCCTTGGCATGGAAGAGATGACACCTCTTGATTCTGGCTCCGCTGAGTTCACCGGCATCAGTGAATATCTTCTGAAAACATGCGGCGCAACCCATCACGTTAACTACGAAGTCATGAATATCTTCCGCATTCGGCGTGAGGGCGAGGAGAAGCGCTTCCAGGATAGCGAGTTCTCAAAGGTCGACAGTGACCGCAGACTTCTCTGGTAAGTTTACAGTATCTTCAAGATGATTGACACCACTAACCTTTTTTGTACAGGCACGGTTCACGGGTTACCAACTATGGTGGTATCCTTGGACAGGGTCTCCGCATTGCCCCAAAGGAGGCCCCAGTGAATGGTTATATGTATGGGAAGGGCCTGTATCTCGCCGACATGTCCTCCAAGTCTGCCAACTACTGTTGCCCGTACAACTCTGGAGGCCAGGCGCTTCTTCTCCTCTGCGAGGCTGAACTGGGCAATCCGATGCAAGTTCTGACTAACGCTCAGTACGACGCTGGGTCCACGGCAGCACAGCAGGGGATGATATCAACTTGGGGCCAAGGATTGACTGCTCCCAAGGGCCTCAAGGATGCAGGATGCCTTCACCCTTCCTTGACTGGGACTAAGATGGTAGGTGGCCACATGAGATTGACTGAACTGGAAATCTTGACTGACCCGTTGCTAGCCCGACACGACGCAGAACCCAGGCGCTACCGGCGTCAAGGGCGCGTACTTGCAGTACAATGAGTTTATTTGCTACAATGTCGCTCAGGTACGCTTGCGCTACCTATTGCGCGTGAAGATGTGAACTCATCGCTGCACGTTATCGGACATGAACACGGTGCAGACAAGAGTCTACCAGGGCGCGAGGGATTTGCTTTTTTTCTTTCTTGGGCTGAGGAGTTTCGGGTGCATCCAACGAAGGTGCAATCATAGCTTTGAAAGGCGGTACAACCGTGAGATGTACAATAGACCGAACGCGCTAGCTACTCACGAAAGACAGCAAAATGGAAGCGCCACTCGAGCTTGGCCTTTGTTTTCGCTGCATGATGCTAGTGCCATCGAATCCAGACACACTGCCTCTAAGAGTGGCTCGAGCTGTACGCATATTAGAGCGCAAGGTTTGTACATCGCGTATACTGCACATGAACTCAACATTCGCCGTGAAGTTCTGAAGATGTAATATTTCGAAGTCCTTTCAACTAGCATCAAGCTAATGAGTGTTCACTCTACACATGAACTCTGTACTCGATTCGCGGCCATCCTGATTACGCACTTCCTGTCATGCATTCAACGACCGTGCTATGTCTCCCATGCCAACCTGGCTTTCAAGTCGAGGCGTTGGTCTGTCCTGATTCTCAATAACGACCCCAATGACCAACAGCACATGCCAAGGCCTCAAGAGCATCGAAATTGAAGGCATCAAAGCTTGGATGATTCATATCGAGAAGATTACCGAACTTGAACATAGGATAATCGTAGTAGTTCCTTGCCGTCGTGTGGTCCAAACGCCGGGAAACGAAATGGGGCACAAGCTGCATTGGATGCCACATACTGACGGTGAAAATTTCGCGCCCCTTGGGGCTCGTTCGGAATTTGATCATCCAAGCCAATTGTATCGCCGCTGGTCCTATCGGATCTGACACGCAAAGCGCCGGGTTGTCCAACGTGTCATTTAGGATGACTTCGATATTGCGGAAGACTGCGACATTGCGGTTGATTTTTCTGAGCCAGTCTTCGGTATTTGCTTCGATGTGCATTCCACCTGCTCTTTATTCGAGGCGATACAGCAGATCGAGCCAACACAGATCGATGGGGTGGAGGTGAGGCTGTTGTGCCGCGGCTTGCAATGAGCCAAACTGCTCTTCGAACGACCTGATGTGCTCGAGAAGGCAAATGTTGGTCTCAACTACCATTTGGAACGTGTTCAGCGCGAAGAAGCCGGCCATACACTCTGCGCGCACTTGTTTGCTGATAGCTGTGATGAGCGGAGGCACGAAATTTTGCAGCTGCAGGGGATGTGGCCTGAACACCATGTAATCGAAGATCTGCATGCGAAGCTCGGGAGGGAGATCGAGTAGTCGAAATGGCGGACCCTCGTGCTTGATTCTCCAAGCGCACGCCTCTGCGTAGATGCTTTCGCGCGCGAGGCTTTTAGCTTGCTTGAGCATCTCTTCGAAGTTCTTGGGCGAAGGCGTAGCTCTTGAACGTATCCGCTTCGATTTTCGTCTTGGCTCATCCATCATTGACTTCTTCTGAATGCCCGTCCTCGTAATACTCCTGTTCTGCTCTGTCCGTTCGTTGGAGTTCCTGGGCGTTGCGCCGCCTGGGGTGCGTTGGAATCTTTGTTTGATAACGAACATCTCGCTGGGTGTACTCTGTGAATTCCGTGACTAAAGATGATTGTAATAGGCTGGGCTGGCGTTTCAGAGGCCGGAAATCATGGTTGAAAGGGCCAGATGTTGCACCCATGGGATGTCGTTGGTAAGACAAGGCTTGCATGCATTTGTGCTTCAAAACAAAGCTTGGAAGTCCGCGGTGCACCTACCTTCACTCGTCCGCGTCTTAGGAAGGGAAGGCACGTCAGATTATTCAGAGCAGGAGCTCATGGATGAGGTAGTCTCGTCAACTGAGGTACATGTACATGGGTCGCCTCAGATTCCTGGTGTAGGCCCAACCTAATGGACTGAAACAAAGACCAGCGCAAGTTTTCTGTGATGTGCCATTAGACCTGCATGGCTGCATTATATTATTACATTCATTCAGTAGCCCTGAATACCACCAATTCTTGACCCGTGCAAGACTACCTGAATTTGCTGACAATGACTGCAACAATCAAAAGTACCAGCACCGTAATGATCGCAATCGTGACAATCTTGTTTGTGGCCATCCTAGTAACCCGTCAGCATAAATCAATCGCCCATGTCACCACAGACTGGGTAGATACCTTCGCGCCATGCCTCTCAGCGTCTTGTTGCTCCTGTCCGTGTAGCCCTCACTCTCAAGCAGTGTACCTCTTGTGTGCTCAATGGTCTCCCGCTGAGCTGCGAGGTCTGACAGTGTGTTGCGACCAATATCCTCTGTCTCGAGTGCAATGCGCTGACTCTCCCGTAGCCTGCCGCTGCTCCTCTCCAGCCTGTCCGTACCGCTCAAAAGCTGCTGCCTCTGCTCCAGCTGGTCGTCCCTCGAGGGGTCATCTGTGTAACGCTTGCCGAACAACGCCGACTTGTCATTCTGCAGGCTCTTCAGCTTGCGCTTCGCCGCATCGACATCGCTCTCGTAGTTCCGGAAGCGCTGGTTGACTTTGACTTTGAGGTTCTGTGGGATGTTCGACTTCTCCAATCGCATGGAGCCGAGAATCTCGTCTGCCTCCTCGAGCGCGCGCTCGGCCTGGCTGATGGCCGCCTTCCTGGGTTCGCCTGACAGTTCAGGGATCTGGTCGAGTTTCTGGTTGAGATCGGCCTGGACCAGTTTCAGCTCAGCCTCGTAGCTGCCGAAGCGCTCGGAGCCAATATCGGTGTCCATGGTGGTGATAAGGCGGTGTTGCTCTCACGGGAGGTCGCAAGAAGTCGTAAGAGTTTGCCAGGCGCAAGAATTATTGGTGGCAGATCGTGGTAATGGCTGCGATTGTATGTCGTTGGGATGATGTGCTGTAAGCGGAATCCTGTTCTGTGATGTCGAGTTGATTGTCGGTGCCTGCGAGTGGGTGGTCGACGGGTTGCGCGACCTCCATCGTCACACGCCGCCCAGCGCCTTCTTGCCCGTTCCAGCCTAGCCTACACCAGGGTCTGTGACGATGGCGCTGCGAGCACTCCGGCCGAGATGAGATTGAGGCCAGGCATTCATTGCCGTCTTGTACTACCAGCGATTTTTCCATACAGAAGCTGATATTCGTAATATGCGTGCGCTCTTGACAAAACGAACATAGTCATGTTAATACTGCTGGAGGCAAACATCTTCGACAATGATGGCACCAGTCCCACTCCTCCACGAGGCTAAAGCGATCGGGCCGTTGCTGCCGTAAATAAACATCGTGCCATCATCGACTAGAGAGCATGCAGCAGCAGGCGCAGGAACGCACGTTGAGGCCAGTCTGGCCAATTTGTCCTTGCGCCGTCCATCCACCTCTGACCTCACTGCACATCAATACTTTGTTTGCTAGCACGGTTTGGCGCCGTTATTGAGGCTGTTTGGAGGCAGAAAGAGACCATCCAAAGCTCAACCCACCATGGCACCCACCCGTGAACCTCGCCGCAAGGTCGCCATCATTGGCAGCGGATGTGCCGGTCTTGGTGCAGCATGGGCTCTCAGGAACACCGATTATGAGGTGCATCTCTTCGAGAAATCGCCCAAATTGGGTGGCCACACCAATACGCAGCCGTTCAAAGCAGGTGGAACTACCGTGCAGGTCGACACTGGTTTTATCGTTATGAATACTGCGACATATCCCAACTTCATTCGGTTCCTCAAAGAAGTCGGCGTCGACCCAGTGGAGACTCAGATGACCTTTGGTGTTTCTCGCGACAACGGTGCATTCGAATGGTCCGGAGAGGGCCAAGGCATTTTTGCCCAACGACGGAACTTGTTCAGGCTTCGACACTGGCGCATGATTTTCGACATTATACGCTTCAACCAGTTTGCATTGGACCTGTTGGCAGATGATGAAGAGGGTGGCGCTACACGGCCTGGATCATCGGTTGAGAGCAGAAAGCAGCTTCGAGACCTGACCATCGGCCAATACTTGGACCAAGAAGGCTACTCCCAGTCGTTCCGAGACGACTATTTGATCCCAATGACAGCTGCGGTCTGGAGCACGTCGCCCGACAAGACAAGTCTAGAGTTCCCGGCGCACACACTCATCCGGTTCATGTGGAATCACCACTTACTATCGACACTGGCGGTCAGACCCCCGTGGCTTACCATTGCTGGAGGATCACAGCGATACATTGACGCCATAGTCAAAGGCTACCCAGCTGGCAGACTGCATATCCACACTTCATGCGAGGTCAAAAACATCATGCGGCCATCAGCAGCGGGGGATGCTGGAGTTAGTCTCTCATGGATCGAATCTGAGTCTGGCTGCATTGAAGGCGACGTATTCCATCATGTTGTGCTGGCAACTCACGGCGATGATGTCCTACCATTACTCGCGAAGCAGCCCACGCAGGCCGACGCCAAGTCCAGCACAGAGCGCGCCATCAAGTCTTCTTCGTATTCGCAGTATGTTTCGAAGAAAGAAATGGAGGTGTTCTCTGCCTTTCAAACTACGGAGAACGTGTGCTACCTCCACTCAGACTTGAGCTTGATGCCACGACGCCGCGCGACATGGACTGCCTGGAATTACCTCACACACTCCGCGCCCTCGAAACTTTCCAACCCGGCTGGTGTAAGCTTGACTTACTGCATGAACATCTTGCAACACTTGCCAGAAAGCCAGCTTGGTCCGGTGCTCGTCACAATGAACCCGCAACATGCCCCAGACCCCGCGTTGACGCAAGGTAAATTCATATACCGCCACCCACTGTACACCGTGGAGGCTGTGCGTGCGCAGAAGCGACTCGACTCTCTTCAAAACACTCGCGGTGTGAGTTACTGCGGTGCGTGGACGAAGTACGGCTTCCATGAAGACGGCTTCAGCAGTGGATTGAAAGTTGCCATTGATCACTTGGGCGCTGAGTTGCCCTTCGAGTTTGTGGACTCTACATACTCCAGAGGACACAAGCCAGTATTGGGATGGAAGGACTATGTGGTCAGGATGATAATTATGATTACAATGTTGTGGTTCCCTGTCATCGAGTTCTTCCTTGGGCTTCCCGTGGTCAGGACTGTGGTACCCTTGGTCGAGGCTATTGGTTCACGAGTGCTCGATGTGGCCGAGTCTGTGGGCTTGCTGAAAGACCCAGTTGTGAAAATGAAGGTCGGGTAGACTGGAGGGAGGGGGTTGACATTCTTTGTTCGTAAATTGATACAACGTTCATTATCTTGAGCCTGAATATGGCTCTGTCTGGAAACATCGATCTTGCTGTAGCAACCTGCAATGCGCCAATGCGCCATTTTTATTTCGTCGTGAAATCCTCGTGCACTGTATGTAAACTTGCAGCTCAAAAAGTGGCTTCCCCAGAACTCCCCACGGCCACAACTTCAGGAGCGCGTCTCCTCTTCACAGCCCACCACCACTCACGGATCCACATACTACACATCCTCAATGACATGATACAAACCAGAAAATGATGCTCCCTCCAATCGATTCGACGACTCTGTCTGCCAACCCGAGATTTGAGACGTTATATCGGGACCTGTCCACCAACAAACTCAACCCTGACGGCTCTTCTGTGCTTGATGATAAAGTGCAGAAGGAGCGCGATGTCTTTGCGACAGTAAGTAGTGAATATCGGTCTATGTATCGCAATTAGCCATCCCTCAGTGATCGATGGAAACCTTACAATCCAATCCTTGCAAAAGCAGCGCAACTCGGGCTTTTTGGACTTATTGTTGACCGCCCGTGCACAGGAATTACGAATTGCCAGACTAGAGGGAGCGAAACGCAACTTGATCAGGTCGGAGCTGCGAGTCATCAGTTCTGATGGCACAGCACTACCAGAAGATGTGAGCTCAAAACACTAAGCGCGCCAAAGGAGGGTTTGTCTAACAATCGCAGCTCCAAGAGCTCGTGGCCATAGCGGCCGCTACCCTCGATGGCCGTGTGCCTAAAGACGACCTAGATTTGGTCCAGGAGTATGTTGATATGCTCGTTGTAAGTCTTCTGCACCCTGCTCCGCTGCGTGACTCGCACTCATTAACACACAGGATAACCCGTCTCGTATCGCGGCGGCGGTCGAACAAAATTGGAATCGCAATGCGACTGCGCTCGCCCAGGTCATATCTCCCAACACAAAACTTGAGCCCACGAAGACTCCTGAGACTTTGGCAGAGCTCAGCAAATCAGTCGCCGCTTACAGGACTGACCTTGCGGCCACCCGGCTTGATATCACTCACGAATCCGGAAAGGTACATGAGCTCTACAGACAAGTTCTGGCGAACAGCATACGGCTTCTAGAGCAGGAAATCCATGGTTCCGTCTCACGAGCCTCGAAAGCCAAAGCCGACTATCTCGCGGTCGTAGCTGAAGGCATGGCCAAGAAGCTCAGTATTCAGCACCAACAACTGCTGTCACAAGTATACTCCAGTGACTTGCAGAAGGTGCTCCAAGAACGATCAGAGGAGCTTTCGAGAGAAGATAGGAGTATTCGGCGGAAACTCGACCAAGCTCAAGAAAAGCTCCAGCAGTATCGCGCAGGCAGAGGCATGGAGGGCATGGCCAATGAATACGCAGAGATTCTGAGTGAGACGGCGAGGGTCCGTGAAGAGATTGCAAGGCTCGAGTCGCGTCAAATATCTGCATGAAAGAGTCTCACACTTCGCTTGCTTTCGTTTAAGTCGCTAGCGTGTCTTGCAATTTTGTCAGCCGTCAGCCTCATATGTAACCTTGCGGCTGACATCGGCTTCACTGCACTTTCTCCTCATGTGAGTTCTGATACATGAATGTTGATCCAATAACAGGTCTCAAACCTGTATAACGAATTGAATCACGAATCTTCATACTTGATACAATTTTACATGCAACATGGCCGACGTGCGTCCCTTGATGCACCAACTCCTCCAAGAGGGGCCCATCAAAACAGTAGCTACCACCACGCCAACCGCGAGCTCCCGACACCCTGAACAATCAATTCTAACGAACATCATGACAGGCCCTAGCAAAGACATATGAGCCTTTCTACCGCAAATGGATGCTCTCGGTAGACATCCTGGCCGCAGTGCAGCATTCGCCAACGCACACACAAATGACTTTTCAGTTCCGGGTATTGCCTGAGTATCTCAACCCCGGCGGCACTCTGCACGGGGCCGCCCAAAGCCTCTCCTTCGATGCGTGCACGACAATGCTGCTGGGGCCGATCGCACGTCCGCCGGAGTACTGGACTACGTACGGGATTTCGCGCTCGTTCAATGTGGTGTTCCTCCGTCCTGCTTACGAAGGCGACTTGTTGACTCTGGAGTGCGAGGTCTGATTCCATATATGGCTTTGAATTTACCGTGTTTGGTGCTAATGATTTGAGCAGACAGTCAATGTTTCCAAACGCCTGGCGTTGCTACGAGGGGTACTGAAAAGGCAGGATGGTGCTCTTGTTTCGACCTGCGAGCATCAGATGTACAATGTCGATGCTGATGCTGTAAAGTTATGAATAGGATCCAACGATAGACCGACTAAAATTTTTCTTCTGCAGTACACCTTCCGATCTAATCAAGGACTGGTATCGAGATCTTGGAAATGTGCGCAGACTTATGCACAAGAACGTACACTTTCGCTCTCACCGAAGGTGGTTCTGGTTGAGAACAGCTTCGCTGAAGAAGTAAACATGCAATCCAGAGATAAACAGACCGAATAATGCTCCCAACGAAGTCAGACCGCCTAGATCGATCAGATCGTTGAGTAGGACCCGTGTTTTCGGGTCACGACGATCTAGCCGCGAATCATCCGTCTGAATATGACGTTTCATACTCGCGTTTGAGTCGTTGCAATTCCCGTATTTGGGAGGTTATAATGCAGATCATTGCACTATATCGGGAGCTTTCTATCAACAAAAACGTGGACGGAGGTGGGTGCAGGATCATGCCATCGATGCAGGATAAGTAAAATCGCCCAAGCCCTCGAGGCGTGCTACCCCCAAGTCACTCGATACTCAGCCGGCGAAGGAAAGTCGATCATACATCATGTCAGATACAACACCGACTACTCAAGATGTCACAGCAATGGTCAAGAAGACCTGGTGCGAAGGGCCGCTGACCGTGAAGGTAAATATAAGTCCCCCTTATTCCCTCTCACGTCGAGCAATCCTCGTTTTCAAAGCGTGCTGCAGTACCATTGGGAAAATGCTCATGATTGGTTTCTACAGGTGAGAAAGGAAGGACCTCAATTCCACTCTCTTTGGCACGATACCTGTACCGTGGAGTCGGCAACCGTTACTGGCAACCACGTCAAGATGACATTCAGATTCCCGGTACTATACGAGTACTGTAATCCTGCGCACCTACTGCACGGCGCCGCTCAAGCCGTGTTCTATGATGTGTGTATGGCATACCTCCCTCTACCGTTGAGGAAACCTGGGTTCTGGGAAGAGCTTGGATTCACACGCAACCTGAACGTCAATTTCCTCAGAACGGCCAAATTGGGGGAGTTCGTCCTTCTAGACCTGGAGGTAAGTCCCGCTCTCGAATTGGCGCGGGAGCTGCTGGCTGATAGACGACCAAGGTCACGCAAATCGGAAAGAATATGTGTTACCTGCAAGGATCAATGAAGAGAGAAAGTGATGGGGCTCTTATCAGCACTTGTGAGCAGAACAAGTTCAACACTGGAGGAGGCAACATGATGGCGAAGTTGTAGGCCGCACATAGCATGTCATTGGAGGAAGGTCAACAGGACTGCATTTCCCATTCACGATCCATGCATTTGTCATATCAAGCGGCTTATACAATCCCAACGATATACCATTTCAGATTATCATCCAGAACTTTGTCCTTGCTAGGACATGGGTGTTCGACCATTTTGTCCACCTCAAAAGTCCGTCATCCACCTCAAAAGTCCGTCACTCTACCATTGTAACTCCAGTCACTCGTTTCGCCCCATCTTAGTGGGTTGTTCTTTGGCCCTCCCACTTCTCCAGTCTCGGGGTTGACATCGCCCTCGAACTCAGGCTTCGCGCCTCGTCGCACATTTGGATGCAGCTCTTCTCCGTCTCCGTTTGCAGCAACTCGGGCGCGCTCTTTCAGTGTGGCAAGCATGTCAGTCGCGGCTTCTGAGCGCGCAGGCTCAACAACATTGCCGTTCTCGTCGGCCACAGGGTTCTGGGTTGGCGGCGCGGTATCGGTGGCGGAAGTGCTTGATCGTGGAGTGCTGAAAGCACCGGTGGATTGTTCTTGGAGCCTCTCAAAGATCTCTTGCTCCTCTTTGGGGAGGCGTGGTGGCGCGGGCTGGGGTGTCCATGCTGCTCGGTTCGCTTGGGTGGTAGAGAATGGGCGGCGGAAGAAGCCTGGGCGCACGGCGCGAACGACTCTAGCGACGGGGTGCATGGAAGTGTTTCTGGGTTGGTGTCGTGGAAGAAGTGTTGCGCCAAGGTGGAATTATGATAGAAGAAGGAAGGATGGCAAAAGAATATATTCCAACCACATGTATCGAAGAATGTCGTAAGGACGGCCAGACCCTTGTCCTAAACGCCGCGCATGTCCGACTTGACCCGCAACCTGGTGCCAATATACGTCCTGCCACGCCAATACAAAACGAACGCTTGTCATTGGAATCGCCTATTCATCTACAGTGCTTGCAGCTCGTAGTTTTCATGATTCGGCTACCCGTGCACGTTACACCGGTTGCACTCTATCCTTCTGCTGACATGGGCAGCTACATACGCTGAAACGCAGTCGGTTGCCATTGAGACACCATCGAAGTAATCTAAGTTCTTTAGCGGTGCTTTTAATGCTCACTGGTGAGATACATACTAAACTACTCAAGGATATAATCAAGACGTCTGCATAGATATCTTGCTATGGCAGATGTCGTCAAGCAATAAAGCATTACACAACATCGCCACACCGTTACGCTGAACGATCCTAAGAGAACCATAACCCCTGTTTTTCAATCTCCATAGCCGCCTTAGTACCATCCAGTTTCTCCACCTGTCTCGATACCTCTGCAAACCGCGGCCATCTCTCCAAAGAACATCAACCACATCGAAATCCTACCTTCACATCTCACGGGAAGATTGCCTAGCCGCGCAGGATTCTAGTGACCGTATCCAGACTGTCGGCACATTCCCTCGTTCGTACATAGCCTGCGGTTTTAGTATAACAACGAGCATATCACGTGCTGCAACGATGTAGGAGGAGTCGGTCTTTGTCAAAATCTTATGTTCATTTCGTAACGCTTGATCGTAATCTAAAAGGGTCATGTGAGAGATGCAATGCATGCAAGCGCTGTCGCAAAAGAATCCTCTCTACTCCTCCATTCGGCCTTCCATGAGTTCTGGGACATCTTCCTCCTCCTCGTCACCTTCGACAACAGTAGCCTGAAGTTCCATACCAGGCACGAAATGCCTTGCAGGACGAGGCCAGACGCGCTTGTACAAGCTGATAGCCACAGCGTCCATGGGGTTGATCTTGCCGTCGAAAGTCGCCTTGAAATAACCGTGCGTACCCAGCGTCTCCTTGATCCATCCTTGCCTGCCGCGGCGAGTCCAAAGCTGGATGGCCTTGAAGTATTCGACGTCCTCGTTGTTGAAGAACATGTAGCGGATGGTGACGACCTTCTTGTTGATCTTGTAAGGGTGACCGGTGAGGATGACACGCTTCGCGACGACACGCGAGGTCGACGGAGCGAGCAGGGTTCCGGTGGCGATGAGCTCGAGGGTGGGCTTTTGCATGGCGTTGGCCAGATCTGAGACCGCGTCGTTTTCAGACGAGCCTTGGACAGTTGGCAGGAAGTAGAGACAGGGGATGCTACCCCAACCGATCGGTCCGATGAACGATGCCACTGCCGTCTGTCCAGGGTGCAGATAGCGATCGAACTTGTGAACATTGTTTGGCGTGTTGCCTGCTTGACTGAAAAGTGGGTTGACCACCATACGGCGAGGGCCACATTGGAGAACCATCTGAGTCTTGCTCTTGATGGGCACAGGGTGCTCGGAAGTCAATGTTATGGAAGTGTTGACGTTTGTGCGCTTGTGCTCGTGGCGCAGAAGGGAGAAGATGGCCGTGGGCTGCGGAAGGCTTTGTAGCTCGGCGACCTGTTCTGATGTGATGCGCAACTGGACGCTGACGCGGGTGCCTGCCTTGACGCCACCCTCGAGACTCTCCTTGAGGATGCGGCTCTTGGTAGACTTGTAGTCTGAGACTTCCAGAAGTCGTTCCCACTCCTCAGGCTGGTATGGTCTGTCCTCCTCCGTCTCCCAGTGACTTGTGCGCAAGCTCTTCAGTCCACGGTACCGGGCCAGTCTCTCTTTAGCAGAAACATTAGGCAGCAGTTCGATTTCATCCGGGAATTCGAGATCGTCTTCTGCCTCATCCCGACGCTGTTTGCGGTACTGTTCGAGCTGATCCGCTTCTTCTTCGATTGCGCGATCGATGAACATCTCGCTCTGTGGGTATTCTGAAGGCGCAGCCTCAGTAGGCTCACGCATGGCATCGTCGAAGTGACCATCTGCTGGGCCTGCAGCAGGAGCTTCACCGAAGTCCATGCTCTCGTCATCGTCGTCCACTACCGACTCCAGATCCGAGCCAGAGTCTGAAACATCACCCAAGAACCAGGCTGCCTGGTATTTACTTGTGCCTCGAGGTAGACGCTTGGGCTTGTTGATTTCTTCTCTGGGGTGCTCGTCCTCGTCAAAGTAGCGGTGGTCGTCCAAGAGCACGTGTTTCCTTTCTGAGGGCGCCATTGAGGCAGCACCCATGGTCATACCCTCATCGTCCATCAAGGTCTCCTCCGGAGCAAGCTCGGCCAAATCGTCCTGATCCTCAGTAGGAGAGTCCAACACCTGCTCGCCTTCGGGCTCGTCTACAGCCATCTCGTCTGTCTTTGTGTGATGCTTCTTCTTGGTCTCGAGAGGTGCAGCTGTGATCTTTTCGATCTGGAAGTCACCCCAGTCGCCGACCTGCAAAAGTCTGTCCGCCTTCAGGTTCTTGCCTCTGATCACACCCGAAATGTGACATTGTTCACCGTCCCACTTGACTTCTTCAGGCACGATCCAACTCCTGTCCTGCCTCCACCTGATTCCCTTGGGCATTGTGGTGCACAGACTACGCATAACGTTGCTGCTGTCCTGTCTGCTGCTCAAATCGTGAACCTTCTCCAATGATGCGAAGAAGTGGTTGATGAAGCTCTTCAAGCTCTTGAGGACATCAGGGCGCTTCTTCGCGGGCTCGACCTTGTTCAAGTTGTGGACGCCAGTCAAAACCGTGCTGACACCCTGCGACTCGATGCAGCGAAGCATGTGTTCTCCAAGTTCGTCGACCTCCTCCTCGGCACTCAAGACGAAGAGCACGAAGTCTGCCACTCGGCAGGCGTCCAGACACTCCAGAAGATCCCTCGACGGGGTCAAGTACTGCATCTTCTGCTTGAATCTGGGAATTTCCAGTCTCCAGGTGCCGTGCTCCGGTGCGACGGCCTCGCAATCGACGCTGTTATTGAGCTCAGTGGCCACACTCTTGCTGTCCACATCCTCGCAGAGCGGCACAATTGCAACGATCCTTGGTGCTCCATCCCTGCCAGCGAAAATGCTGCCTTCGGCGGCTAGCTTCGCGGAGTGGGTGACACGCTTCTGCTTCTGCTGGTTCCTGCGCACAAGCTTCGACATGACCTGCTGGTGGGGAGTTTTACGCGATCCGGTCTCGAGTGAGTCGACCTTGCCCTTGGTGCGTTCCTTGATTGCCGACTTGGAGGCGTGACGGGTCTTGAATGGCTTGTTGGTGGACTTTGTGGTGGAGCGGTGGTGGTGCTGCTGCCCGCCGGTTGGTGCGCCCATCTTGCCGCCGGCCTTGAAGCGAAAGGGGATATTAAGAGAAGCCAGAATGGTTTTTTTTAAAGCGTCAAGTCGAGTCTTCGTCTGGTGCTGGACCCGCACTAACAAGGTGGGCTTTGAAAAAGCGCTCGTCGCAAAACTCCTTATCGATTATGCACGCACGGGCCAAACTCTAAGCGGGACCTCAGGGACCTTGGACCAGAAAAGCATAGCATGTCTGAGGAACTCAAGAAACGGATGCAGTTGGTAACAAACAACCAGCAACAATTCTTTTTGCATACACTAATTTGTGGATACTTTTCGGACCATATCCTCTTTCACGTGTGAATCATCACGTGGTTACCGTGTGAGAGCTAGGCAATACTGGAAAGCAGACACAGACTCTAGGCGAGCACCCGTATGTCATCTTTGACACCTCCCATAAAGGGCAAGAGACGGCCACCCTTCGACAGCAGTGTCGCCTCTACTCAGATGCTTTCACCAAGTACTTTACGTTGAGCGCAGAATGACACGCCTTTGCCTCCGCGCGCCACCCAATATGCTGATAGGGCCGGAGCGCGGTCCACTTTCGCTCCTCTGTAATGACGTTGACACGCCATCACATTTATCGTTGGCAACGTGAGGGTCTCTTTCGCATCACCGCAGCACCAAGAGGTGATCTGTAAGCAGAGGCAAGCCAAAGTACAAGACGTCTTTGATATTCTTGCTTTCCTCTCTCCCAATTTCCATTTACTCTATCACCAAATCTCCAATTCCGTCCATACTTCAACAACGTTCGATCATACAATTTCAACGAATTTGATTTAGTACCGAACCTCAAATACATCTCAAGCAAATCTCCAATATGGCTCAACCTTTCTACGAGCTCAAGTGCGGCACCAACCAATACCCTTGGGGCAAGCTTGGCAAAGAGTCCTACTCTGGCCGTCTTTGCTCTCAGCAGGTCGGCTACGGCGATGATGGCCCCAAATCAGACTTCAAGCTCGAGGACGACAAGCCATACGCCGAGATGTGGATGGGCACATACCCAGTCCTCCCTTCATATGTTAAGGCTACCGGCGAAGATCTTCAGGACGTGCTCGACAAGTACCCCAACGAGCTCGTTGGCGAGCAGATGATCAAGAAATTTGGCCACAACAAGGTCCCATACCTCCCTAAGGTCCTTTCTATCGCAAAGGCACTTCCCCTCCAGGTTCACCCCAACAAGGAGCTATCGGCCAAGCTCCACAAGGAGAACCCAGATGACTTCACCGACCCCAACCACAAGCCTGAGATTGCGCTGGCCCTCTCCAAATTCGAGGCATTCTGCGGCTTTAAGCCCAACGACCAGATTGCAAACCTGATGAAGCTCGACTGCATGCACAAGTTCCTTCCTGACACTAATGAGAGCGAGTTCTCCAAGGAAGCAGTCAAGAAGCTCGTCAAGAACATTCTCGAGGCCGACGAGGATGCTCTCCAGGCTACCTACGATGCTCTTGCAGCCGCTCATCCCTCCTCTTTCGGCCCTGACACTTACATTCCCGAACTCGCCCCTCGTCTTGCTTCACAATACGATACTAAGGACCCTGGCGTCCTCGTCGCCCTGATCACCATGAACTTCCTCACCCTCCAACCCGGCGAGGCCATCTACATCCCCGCTGATGGTATCCACGCCTACCTCTCTGGCGATATTATCGAATGCATGGCCAGGAGTAACAACGTGCTCAACACTGGATTCTGCCCGAAAGCAGAGCGTTCCTCCGCAGACCTCTTTGTATCAACCCTCACTTTTGCTCCGCACAGCAAAGAGCAGTGCATGCTCCTCCCAAAGCCCTACAAGGGCAGCAAGAACGGCAAGACCGAAATCCTCGCCCCGCCCATGAGCGAGTTCGACATGCTGCAGATGACCCTGAAGGCGGGCGAGAAAGACTCGCTCGTCAAGATCGGCGGCAACGGCGTCCTGCTGGCCACCAAGGGCAGCGCCACCATGACTGCCAACGGGCAGAAAGCGGAGCTCAAGGAGGGCCAAGTGTACTTCATCGCGCCGAACGTCGAGCTCGAGTTTGAGGCTGGCAAGGATGGCCTGCTTTTGCACGAGGCATACTGTCACTAGATTACGACGTCGTGCCTTTGGGATGATGAGATTAATGAGGAATGATCTGAAGCTGTTTTTCCAGAGTGGGGGATGAAACGGGATTTGAATTATAGACATGTTTTATATATTCAGTTGAACCAGGATTGCAACTTATCGGTCTGCGAAAGATTCAAGATTGTATTGAGCTTTCGTTCTGTCTCACGCAAGGGGTATCTCTCGTTCTATCACGCTAAGCTAGAAGCAATCGACGAAGCCAGTGTCCTTCAACGGTCGATGGTATCGAGACCTATACATCCTCCTGCTGCACAATTTCTGGCTCCGCGTTGTGGAAACCGTCCTTGGAACGCCTCTCCGCTCTCCTGGGCGCCGCCACGGCAGCCTTCCTGACCACATCGCGCCGCCAGCCTCTCCAAGCTTCCCACTCTTCCCTCCTGCTCTCCACCTTCCACCTGCTGCTTTCTTTCGCAGGTCGCCACGCCAGCTTATTCTCAGGCAAAGTCGTCAGATCCACAATGCGCGGCGACTCCACCGTTCCCAGATGCAAGAGTCGCGCGAGCACATCCTTGCCCTCTTTATGGAGCGCTTCTTGTCGCTTGCGCTTCTCGCTCTTCGGCTGTAGGAGAGGCCGGTGCAGCCAGTTGTCCGCGGACAGAGCAGAAGCCGATGGCGGCAAGCGGAGGCGCTGGTTTTCGGATTGAAGGTAGCGGACTGCGCCTTGGAGGGATGTGATTTGGTGGTCTTGACGCTCGAGGGTGAGCTGCGCACCGGTGCCCATGGCGTTCGAGTTCAGCGCTTGGCCAGAGGAGCGTTTGCCACGCTGTTCTGCCAGTCGCGCAGCTTCGTTGTGGGCACGTTCGATGGCTTCCTCAGCTTCGCGCTTGGCTTGAGCGAGTTCTGCTTTGGCTCGTTTTTCGGCATCGCGGGCTTCGTGCATGTCGTGTTCGAGTCTGGCGATTTCAGCGGTTCTTTTGCTGGCATTGCGTAGCTTGGCTTCCAGCATCTCGATCTGAACACTTTGCTCTTCGAGCTCGGTGTTCTTCTCTTTGAGCACGACTTCACGCTCTCTGATGGTCTCGCGCGTCCGAGCGAGCTCGGCTCCGGTGTCAATTGATGTGAGCTTTGTTTTCTTCAGCTGCTCCGAACGTGCAACCCATGGAGCCGGCGCACGTTCGAACTCGACCGTGTTGTCCAGGTCGGTCGGCAACGAAGCTATCTCGGTCAGAGCATCTGACAGGTTTCGCATCTGTTCGGCGATAGCTTTGAATGGACCGGCCTCCGGAGTCGACAAAGAGAATGCCGTGGTGGCCGCGCGCGATATTGCACTAGCTACTTCGTGCGGCGTGAAAGGCTCAATGCGTCCCTCTTCGCCAAATAGCATCTGCACGGCATCACCTGCCTGGCGACCAAAAGCGCTAATCAGCTTCGCGATCGCCTCGGCGCCTTCGAACGCATCGGTACAAGAAGTGTCTAGGGTCAATGACCTTGCTTGTAGATCGGACAAAGCGCGATGAGTTTTACCAGCCGTGACTTTAGCGCTTCGTGCTTGAGAGATAAGAGACTCGGCACGGCCAATGATCTGCTTAGCATCTGACATGCTCTCATCGTCTTCATCGCTATCATCATCGTCAACGTTGGCTTGACCCATGCGGAGTTTACTCTCAACTAGAGTCTTGGTAACACTGAGGGCAGACGCAGTGCTCTCCAGTTGGCTTTGCAAACACTGGGTTCGCATCAGAAGGTCAACGGCGTGTCCGGGTAGGTCATTCTCTTTCACGTGTAGACTCGCAAGATGTGCCATGACAGCAACAGACCTTTGGAGTTCGTCCGCCATCTCTTTCTCCTTCAAGTCATCTCGTCTGAGCGCATCGATGTAGCTGTTCAATGCTCTCTCAACAGGCTCCAGCTCGTACAGCGAACCCTCGTAGCTTGCAAACTCTTCCACGCTGCAAGTATATACGGCATTCACAAAGCGGTCTGCCATCGCTGAAACCCAGGTGAGCTTGTCCATCACATCACAGGCTGCGAAAACATTTTCGTCCAAGCCTCGTGTGCCAAAGGTCGAGATGCGTTCTCGCACGAAACCTTGAACAAGATTTGCCTTGAAAGCAATACGCTTGAAGCGCAAAAGAGCGAGTACACTGTCTCTTTCCGTCTGGAACGCATCTGGAAGAAACAGTTGCACGATGCCCAGATGCTCTGACGCTTCTTGTGCATCTAATCGACGTAGCTCCAGATCGATGGTCTTTACTTGCGTCTTTGCAGCGCTCGATTGAAGTTTCAAATTCAGATCGAGCATGGCACGAGATTTGGTAGAAAGATCTGCCGCTTCAGTATCCGAGATCTGCTTCGAAGCTTGCATATCCTGCAAGTCGCTTTGCAGTTGTGTGACGAGTTCGCGGAAGCGATTGATTGTGTAGTCAGCATCGTCAAGTGCCTCTTGCTGTTGTTTGGCTGTTCTTTCACGATCAAAGAGCAAGCTGTCCTTGAAGTCGATCTCGTCCGCCAATTGCTTCTCGGCTTCGACGTGATTTATTTCTAGTTCATCGTTCAGCTCTCTCAGGTTTTCGAGATCCTCGATCGTGATGCGGAGGTCATCCAGCTTCTCCTGCATGCTCATGTTGCGCTCTGTAAGCTCCTCGATCATCTCCTCTGCGCCCAAAGCAGCTTCGAGCTGCTGACGAAGGTCATCCGCGGTGGCCTCACTCGCCAGAAGTTTCTCCTTTGCGTCTTCGAACTGCTTGCTGAAGGCCTCGAAGTCTTTTACTTGCGCTTCAAGCTCTTGGACCTGCTCCTTGAGATCGTCCTCCCGGTCTCGTGTCAGATCGCGCAGTCGGAGAAGAGCATCCCGAAGACGTTCGTTTTCCTTCTCCATCTGCAGCCAACCAGCACTTGTGCGTTCTTCAGGACTCATCTCTTTGCTGAACTCGGCATTCTCTTCCCGTAAAAGCTCTACTTCCAGTTCAAGCTCTTCTTGGTTTGCCCGTAAAGCATCAAGCTCGGCTTTCAGACTTTCAGCCATTTCTTCCGCCATCTCCTTGTCCAACAAGGCCATCTCCATTATGCTGTCGTGTTCCATCTGCAATTCTTCCACACTTTGGCCCTTGCTCTCCGCTTCACTTAGTTGTTTCTTCAAATCTGCAAGCTCCTGCTGCTGTGGTTGATACTTTTTCTGCAGCTTCTCGATGATGCCCTGGTACTTATTGCGATCTTCCTCTGCCTTGTCCAAAGCTTTTTTAAGGTCCCGGTCTTCCTGCCTCTTCCGCTCGAGTTGTCTGATCTTGGCTTCCAGCTCTTCGATTTGTCTTGCAGATTGGGCGGAGCTGCGTACCGTACGCTGTGAGTGAAGAGATGCCGGCGGTGATGATGTGCGGCGGGACGAGGTTTGCTTCGGCGCATCGTCGAGAGGTATGGGCGGTGGAGGCGGTGGCGCGAAGTTGGTCTTGACTTGGTCGTCCTCTCCATCTTGTGCCTCATCGTTTTCGGTCTCAGGCTGGCTGAGCGACGAAGAGACGTTGCTTTCTCTAGGTGATAGGAGGTCTCGGTGAGCTGACACGTCACTTTCTGCTTGGCTTGGGCGCTTCTCGGGTTCACGTTGGCCAGGAGTAGGGCGTACAGATGCAGTCGGACGAGTAGCTGGCGTTCTGCCTGGAGGGGCACGACTCGCCGGCGTTCTTGTGCTTGTAGGTGGAGCTAACGAGGGCTTGGCCGGCCTTGAACTCGTGGTTGCGGGAGGAGGAGGTCCCATTGAAGTTCTCTTGGAAGCCACCGTGCTCTGTGAACCTATGCTCTGCCTCGATCTTGGGGCCGCGGTGGGTCCAGTGGCTGCTGCTGGTCGTCTCGCTGTGGTGGGCGGCGTATTTGTCCTTGATGTCGATGTACTCGAAACACTATTACTACCGAGTTGCTTCGTCGGACTCTTAGTCGGACTCCTCAAACCACTCAAAGCAGCCCTGGCGGCAGGAGTCGGACTCGCTGTGCCCATCACCGCGCTCCCTCGCCTACCAGGCGCAACCTCCTGCCTCTTTAGCCCATTGACTCCTGCGTGTAGACTTGATGGACGCGATCTTGGAGCTGCCGCTGCAGGAGGAGCATTTGTTGATTTTGGTTTGGCTTGAGGAGGCGGTGGTTCTTGTTGTTCTGGTTGTTCCAGTATTTGCTTGACGCCCGCAGCGCGCAGAAACATGCCATAGTTTTGCCCGCACTCGAAGTATCGCTCTCCTTTTACTGATCCATCGTTTTTGCCAGATGGTTCTTCCAGTTCGATACCGACCCAGTCGCCAGCTTGAAAATGTACTGGGCCAACATGTCGGATGATGGCAATGCGGTCATCGTTGAGCGCAATTATTTGGCCAACTGCAAGGTCGGCCGCGTTCATCGTCAATCTTCCAGAACCGCGTCAGTCCGCTCTTTCATTGTTGTGCTGTATGTTTTGCCGTAACACAAGTAGCTTGGTATTTACTCGGTTTCCTCATTCGGGGTCTTGCTTGAACTTGGACTGAACGTGGAGTAGTGGCAGTGGTGCGGAATCGATTCCGCACATGCTCTTTTCTTAGGGTTAGTGTATCGGTGCAAACACATATACATACTGCATGTGTTCGAGTAGCATTATTGTCGTCTTCGGTAGGAAGAATTTGGCTACAGATGTGCGGTTCATGTAAAGTTGGAAAGGGTCTCATCACTGATCGATCGCATTATATATCAACAACAGCAGACCAGACTCAATAACAATTATCTCTAGTGAGCGTGCAACATGTGCATGTCAAGATCACGCTTGCCTGGTAAAGTAGGTACAAACAAAAAGGGCTGGGCTGGGCTGCGGATGGCCGAAATCATTGGTGACTGCATTCTTATGTCTGGCGTGACATATGTGATCAAGTTGGCCATTCAGTCGACACCAATTTATCGGTCTCGATATCTTCGGGCAACAATTCGAAAGGTCCCGTGACAGTCTCGTACGCTAAACCCTGCAGCACCTTCAACGCACACTACTTGGCTCCAGGTGAGCTGATCAGATCGAATAAGGGGCGTCTTTCGATGTCACCAGCTGCTGGGGACGATATGCATGTCTTGATGACTGTCTACACAAATGTCCATCAAGAAACCACCGTGATATCCAAACCCTAGCCGAATATAAGCTCAGATATGCAGCAGAAGCTCAAATATCGATCCATTAGCCTGTGAAAACGTCGTTGGAGAGAGTATGGATTGCCTTTGATACTTTGTCAAGGCGTTCATGTTCCAGAAACCTCACACTGGAGTTTGGGGAGTGAACATCAAACAATTGGGTCAACTACCAGCTGGTGGAAAAGCTACATGTCCAAATTTTTGACATTTCACCACCACCAGAAAGGAAACATAGGTCCAAAGCGAAGACCTTTGTCAATTGCCTGAACCATGACAGGGTTCTCAACAAAACATTCCGCTAGGTGCATGGTCGTTGTGCTGCCAAAATCTTCTGCATTTGCAGCCGTAGTCTCGCCTTCGATGATGACCTTGCTGTGAGCAGATTAGCGAAATGTAACTCATTTCGCTACTGTAGAACTCAAGGAAAATAGTCCTCTACGAGGACAAGCTTGAGAGCTGAGAGGATCGATCTTTTGGCTAGAGCTGAGGTATGGATCCAGAGACGATACACAGCCAGCAGCAATATGTGTCTTATGCTAGTCAGCCTACCGCCGTACTCCGATTTTTATACCAAGTTCCATTCCGTTTGAAGCAGTCATAACGAAGAAAGGCACAGAGGAGTGTCTTCCTGCATCGCGAGTCATGCAATCTTCATATGCCAGCACGGTCCTCGAAGGACGAAAGACGTGGGGAAATGGCTGGGGAACCTCGGCGGCGGTTGCAGCTGCTGAGCATGTGAACGCCGCGACATTACGAGGGATAGACGAGACGGCTCGCTGAAGGTCATGCTCATGCCAACAGGCGAACGTCGTCTCCTCTGCGAGTCCTCACATAACCGCGTTGCAGCCCAGTCCATGTCTCTCTCCTCTGCCAGCGCTCCTCCACCATGGCTGCACACTCGCTGCCTCTCGCTCAAGCGTGCTCGACACGCTCGTTGAAACGCCTGCTGAACGACCTCACGACACTATACATATCCAACAGAACGCGCATCTCGCGCGGTGTCTATCTCGCACTCTTTCTCATTGTAACAAACCGTATACGCAATACAATAAAAGAGCAGAAAGCGGCGGCTGCAAGAGTCGCTGAGGCTCGGCGTCGAGGACCGAGCACTGGAGCGGCACAAGAAAAGACAGAAGCGACAGGGCGGAAGAAGGTCGAACTGAACAGAGAGTTCTTCCGCAGCCTGGGAAAGCTGCTCAGAATATGCATACCTGGCTGGAAGAGTACAGAGCTCAGGTTGCTGGGGAGCTACTCTGTGTTTCTCGTATTGAGGACACTGATCAGTCTCTATGTGGCCGAGCTTGATGGTCAACTGGTGAGCAGTCTTGTGAAGGGGAAAGGTAAAGCTTTCGCGAAAGGCCTAGTGTGGTGGATGATTGTTGCAGTTCCAGCAACCTTCACAAACTCCATGGTAAGTTACTTTGCATATTGTTACCGGGTGCGGCTAGGAGCTAACACATTTCGCAGCTCTCGTGGCACCAGACCACCTTGGCGCTGAGGTATCGGACACGGCTAACCCATCACATTCACAACCGCTATTTGCATGAGATGACCTTCTACACCTTGTCCGCCCTGGACGACCGAATCAAGAATGCCGATCAACTGGTCACTGTTGATGTGAGCAAATTCTCCAACAGCTTGGCTGAGCTATACGGAAGCCTGTCAAAACCCGTCCTAGATTTGATTATATACAATTGGAGCCTGAGCCGGAGCGTCGGCGGCGAGGGTCTTTTTGCCATGAGTCTACTCGTGCAGTTGAGCGCAAGCTTGATGAGAGCACTGACACCACCTTTTGGAAAGTACGTTGCAGAGGAAGCACGTCTTGAAGGAGAGTTCAGATTCCAGCATTCTCGCCTCATCGACTACAGCGAGGAGATCGCATTGTACAATGGGCACGAGGCAGAGAAAGACGCCCTCGATAAGGGCTATTTCACACTGATCAAGCACGTCAACCGGATTCTCAGACGAAAGTTCTACCACGGAATCATGGAAGACTTTGTAGTGAAGTACTTCTGGGGCGCACTTGGGCTGTTGCTTTGCTCGATCCCAGTATTCTTCCGCGTACCGGGCGCTATTGGTGGCGGTGGTGGTCGTGACACGACCGAGAGTTTCATCACCAGTCGACGGCTCTTGCTGGCAAGCAGCGATGCCTTCGGACGTTTGATGTTCTCATACAAAGAAGTTTCGCAGCTTGCTGGATACACCAGCAGAGTCAGCACGCTGCTCGAAGTGTTGGCGGACCTTCGTCGGGGTCACTTTGAGAAACAATTAGTTTCCTCCGCATCTACCGATGCCAACTCTGCGGTCTTGAGTGGCCGTGGCGAGCATGAGGAAGGCGAGGACATCAAGTTTGAGAATGTGCCAATTGTCTCACCCAATGGCGATGTACTCATCAAGTCTCTCAATTTCCACATCAACCGAGGCGACCACCTGCTGATCGTCGGCCCAAATGGCTGCGGCAAGTCAAGCTTGTTCCGCATCTTGGGCGGACTGTGGCCGGTCTACGGTGGAAAAGTGCGCAAGCCACCAAGTGAGGACATATTCTACATTCCTCAGCGTCCTTATCTTAGCAAGGGAACGCTCAGGCAGCAGATTCTGTACCCAGATGGCCTCTTCGAGATGCGCCAGAAGGGCGTGACTGACGATGATCTGATGGATATCCTCAAGGTTTTGGGGATCGATACTCTACTCGGCATCCAGTCACACAAGCCTTCGACGAGCGACGCGAAAGCAGCCACTGGGCTTGACACGGAAGCCGAGTGGACGGATGTACTGTCCACTGGCAACCAACAACGCATCGCTGCCGCGCGCCTCTTTTACCACGCGCCCAAGTATGCGATCTTGGACGAGTGCACCTCCTCGGTCACAAGCGAGGTAGAAAAGGTCATGTACGATGAAGCGAAGAGGTTGGGCATCACTCTCATGACTGTCTCGCACAGGAAAAGTCTGTGGCGCTACCACGGATGGATTCTGCAGTTTGACGGTCAGGGAGGCTATGTCTTTGCAAAGCTCGACGCAGAGAAGAGGTTGAAGCTGGAAGATGAGAAAGACGAGTTGGATGTCTTGTTGAGAGGCGTGCCGGAGGTGGAGAAGAGAATTGCGGAGTTGGAAGCAGGTGGATGAGTGTTGTTGGGCGGCAAGATGCTGTATGCTGTATGCAGTCTCGGTCACAAGTGGCCCCCTTGTGCTTCATGTATTGCCAACAGCACGATTGAGGTGACCCGTTGCGTCTGTTTCTAACCCCCATGCTGATTCTGCACTGCCCAAATCAGGCAGACAATTGTCGCATCCAACGCTTCGTAACGAATTGGACAAGTCTAACGCGCTTCGCTCCGTGACAAGGCAGCCACTACCTCTTCATCACATCAGCAGCGTTGCCTTAGCCGAACGTCTGGCGCTATAATTCGAGGCAGCGTGGCGCAGCCAGGCACTCAGATCATGCAGCGGAACTTGGAAAAGGCATGGCAGGCATCCGAATGGGTCGCCACAAAGTGATGGGAAGTACATGGGTAACAAGTGGAGTATTAAATAAGAGCTATGTCCGCAGGTTTTTGTCATTCTTCGTATACTGCCCTCGCTGACTCGTGCTATCGTTCACAAAGCTGCAAGCAAGGGATGGGTTTCATCACATCCGACTTGCGTGCATTCACTCTGGAGACCATCCCCGCAACCAAAAATCGGCATCATCACAATAAAAAAATGGCTCATCACCGGACCTCTCAAGGACAGTGAAAGATTCATAAATGTCATGGCACTGAATGAACAGCAAGACTTCGACAGGCGCTTCATGACAGCGCGATCAGTACGCCCAGCGCACGTAGACGCTACCCTCAGCGACTGAATCGCAAGGCAGTCACGTATCCCTGTAGCGACTCATTCGCGGATTTGCTGGTCTCTGCCGGCGTCTCTCTGGCTTCTCCGTCGTAACGTATGGCTGCCTCTCGACCCCAAGCCGACCCGACCGTCTTAGCTCTTGCAGCTGCGCGGAGTCGATGACACGCGCTTTCCAGAGATGCTCGAACAGCTTGCCGTCGCGCTTCTCACATAGAGCCTCCCCGTCGGCCAGAACGTCGTGGTCAGCCTGGAGGTGTGCCCACCGCTTCCTCCACGATTCTTCGCCGTTTGCCCCGGAGACTGTCCATGGACATGACGAGTAAGGGCAGCAAAGGTTGCTGGGTGGTGTCTGCCCCCGGAAATGGCTCTTCGAGTGCTCGTACCATCCTCTGGCATCCCCGAAAGAAGTCTGATCGCAGCCAAGGAATCGGAAGAGACACGAGATGTGTGTTGGCTGTCGTTTTGCCGAGACACCAGGACACTCGTTCTGATCGACATAAAACCCTTCGGTGTCGAAAGGACCAGAGCGCACTAAAGAGCCGGCGGCCGAGCTTCGTATGGATGAGTCGCTTCCACTCGATGATCCCGAGCTGAGCGAAGGCGTCAGGCTCGTAAAGCTCGCGTCCATTGTGCTGCAGTTTCTGGGCAGAGATCTTGGAATACTGGCTGGACCTTCTTGGAACTCGTACGCTCGTATAGCAAAGCCAGGACCTGGTATGTCTTTGTCTGTATCCCAATCCCGGATTCTGGGTTGGACGCTCTGGAGTCCTAGGAGAGCACGCGAAGGACCCTGCATGTATGCGCTGTCACGACGCCCACTTTCGGTAATATATTCGGACTCAGAGTCTTGTGCCGACATTGCTGCGAAAACTGTTACTTCAGGCGAATTGTAGTAAGTATGTCCTGTGTGATCATGACAGAAAAGTCAGAGATGAAGAGGCGGTGATAAGGACAGTGGTGCTGACGGCGTGTCACGTCGATCTCGGCCTTACATGGCCATCAGATCAGCGACAAACCCTTCAACTGAGATGCAGCGTGCAGATGCAGCATGTATACCACGAGTGTGCAGCAAGTATCCATCTGGACCAATGTGATGGTCTTGTTAGCGCCTCGGACCAAACGACAGTAGTGCGGGACCCCCGGCGACGCATGCTGGCAGGGTAGCTTCACTCCACCCTCGTGCACAAGAGGAAAGCTCCGGCATGGGCTAGAATCGCAGCGCCGGTCTAATGAGGTGTCAAGAGTTGATGATAGGCCACGGCACGCAGCTTCCGAGTACACCTACACATCCAACCCCTCCGTTAATTACAGAGCCGAAGGGACCCTTAAATGTTGAAATGCTGCATTGCAGATCGGACTACCGAAGCAGAGTTGGAGGAACCTCGGCGAGTGGAAGCGTAGAACAACGAGAAACGGTGAAGAGAGTTTGTCTGTACTGCACTCCACGCGTGGACCGAATCGATGGAATAGCGAAAAGTCTCCCAGTGGCTCAGGAGCCGGTGCCCAAGCGACTTCCGTACTGTAGGCGAGTCAAATATTGCCTGTAAAAGGCAGTGAAGTGGTGGTAGACACCATGTGGTGATTTCCCTATGAAACGTCCATGATGTCGTGGCTCCGGCATGTCCACGAATGCACAGCAAGGTCCTCTGAATCAATGCTTACCAGTCGCACACATTTCGTCGATACCGCACACGCGAACCGCGCCGTCTCGGAGATGCCGCAACCAGTACCCGCTCGTGCATCTATTCACCGGAAGTCATGCAGGATGACGGGTCCCAGTCCCAATGCGACAGAAGCTTGGCTGCTGGAATTGTTTGCAGGTGCAATGTCCTCTTCGGAATTCTTCTACCAGACGACCGGAAACGGGAAATCTTTCGTGTCAGGCATAACGTTGCTGGAAGGCTCAAGTGCTTTACAAGGAAACTCACAGTGCGTGAAAGCTGGCCATCGAGCGATGTGGAAACGAAGCCCGTCCCCTAGGCTACATGTGGCTACAGCACGCTTAGCGTTGGCATGAGGCGCCACTAGTACCTTAGTCAGCATTTTCCTCTCGCGCAATTGTCGAGATGAGATCTTGGGCATCAATGTTCTTGGCGATTGAGATCATATGCAGCGACACAACTTTTCTGCGTATTGAAACTCTTCACAAGTGTGTGCGGACGAGTAATATTAGTGTTATCTCTGTGGCCATGATGATGAGCGGAGACCAATGGCTCATAGTAGCACTGCCACTGCTCCGGAAATACGCCCTGGAATGTCACAAATCAGCATGCTATTCCTTGTTCGTCTTGGAACCTCCACGTACATGCCTTGAGGAATGGTCACGGCCGTAGAGTCTCTCAGGGGGAAATGATGTTGCCAGACAGGATGCGATGGGCTTCGGTATTTGCACTTGACGGCTGCATCCTATCTCAGTCTTCTGTCATTCCTCGCACCAGACAAAGGTGTATGAATGTGTCGATTTGATGTTCGGAGTGAGGTGTAGTTAATTCTGCATAGTACAGCGGAGCGCTTTCGTTGGACCAACCTCCCAAGTGACCCGCTTCAAGACTGGACGGCTACCACACAAAATACAGTCCCCGTACGTATCGATACCACTTTCATGCGCCAGTGCGTGTGACAGCAGTGGGATATTTGCACCATCCAAGTATTTCGCCAGATACATGAATATACCTGCAGCCGCTGCTTCCCTGGACTTGGAGTTATGGCCTCCCGAGGACAAGGCGACACACCACAACAGCACTCCATATTAGCCCATGACGAACCGATGTAATTCCCACATAAACTTCTGGATTAGATGGAGCCGTCTTTGGCATATATCTGGATACCTTCAGACCTCCTCGGCTACACGGCTAGCAGACAACTCACTGTCGCTCGCACTGAGTTGGAAAGCGACTTCTTGTGTTGAAATCTTCTCCAAAGCAATAGCATGTGTGGCTGACCAGAGAAAGCGTCATAAGGTCTATGGCGAGGTCTCTGATACATGCGAAGCAGAATGCTTGCCAGACCTCGAATGTATTGTGGCAGTCGGCTTTGCTCGGGTTTTCGCGGCTGCGCTCGACTTGACAGCCCATTTCAATGCTATTGTGACAGTTAATACCGCTGGAGTATACACCATTGTGTGCAGAGACCTCTGCACAATAATAAAGATATCATTGTCGAACAGCGACAATATCACAATAAGGTCACCGGGGCAATTCGGGATGCCTTAGCCACGCGCTCAACCAGGCCACAAGCCGCAAGGCCACAACGCTGCCAAGGGCCAGGCTGCGCGAGCGAAACGAGCATGTGAAAGGCGCGGAGTCAAGCATGTGAAAGCAACCCCAACGGACCATCACCACGTGAATGCAGACCTCACTTCACCACACCCAGCCCTCAGATCAAGACGTTGCCGCTTGAGCATACCGCTGGCCCACCATAATAGCAATCTTGCGTAATTAATCGTACCGAAGAAGCCATCAGACACTCAGTTCCTCGGTGCGCGCTGTTGCGCCCGGTCGGCTCGCGGACTCGAGAATTGTAGTCGAATAGGCGCACATCTACAATAGGATCAGTGTTTCAGGTGAACAACAATAGCCCATGCAATAACTATTGTACTGAAGCCTCATGCTAATCTTCCCTATAGCACGCACCAGCGCCTCTAAATGCCCAACTGCCCTCCCATCCTGCGACCTCATCACCGACACCACCTTCTTCATTTTCTAGCCCGCGGATCCGTGACATGACCGACACCTGTTGACAACATCCTCATTGCTTCATTAGTGTCGCTATACTCAACTCACACTGCCGCGACCCCCTCACACCGAAAGAGCACGATATAAACCTCTCTACCGCCGTACAATCAGCGCCGTACGGTGCTGTCTGCCAAACTGGCTACTCTCATCATGAACCACGGCGGCCACAATGGCCAGCAAGATGCAGCCTCAAACTGTACGTGTATGCGACGTACCTTGAAATGAGGCTGTCATGTGAATGTGAGGCTAACTTTACATTGGCAGACCCCTTCGCTTACGCCTTCTCCCTGCCCACTCAAGACAACCACGATCATGATGCTTCGCGCCAGGCACTCATGAACGACGAGCAGCAATCCTACATGGACAAGTTCTGGGACGAGCCTGATCAAACTACAACCAACAATACTAACGAGGTATTGCCATTCAACTTCGTCGGATCCGGTCTCAACGACAAGGCCGACAATAACGTGAACGCCTTCGACTTGCACATGTCAAACGGCATGGACTTCAGTGTGGGCATGGGGTTCTCTGGCAATCACATGTCAATCCCTGTTCCCTCTGTGCCACGCAACGTCAATCACATGGCGCCAGCCTATTTGTCACAGTACGACGCCAGCAAGGGCTTCGAAGATTTCGTTTATCAGAACGATCCAACCGTCACCTCCAACAACCCGCAGCGCATCACACACGACGACCAAGCGGCTTCCGCTTTGATGAGCATGTCTTCAAACAGTCAGGAGCACTCACAGCCAACTGCCTCAAGCGGATCCTCCTGGGGCAACCTCAACATGAACAACTCCAACGACTACTCTGGCGACCAGCTTCACATGGGCGGAGACCCATCCTCTGCCTCGACCAACACCCCCCTTACTCCTACAATCACGGAGAACTTCCAGCGCCCTGGTCGCGCCACTTCACACGCTCAGTACCAGCCTCACAACCTGATACAGCAGGCTACCCAGGCCGGTAGCTACGCACAAGCTCGCCACGCTTCTCTGCCGATGCGCAACAACTACCATGCATACCCCAGTCAGGCAGAGCAGTGGCAGATGCCTAATGCGACAAGCCAGAACCAAACTCAGCGTCGTCCACCCATCTACCAGTACGGTAGCGACCAGAACTTCAGTCAGCAGGGCTACCAGGCCACTGGCTACTCCACGCCTGACCGGCAGTACACCAGCCTTCTCAATCTGCCACTGGCTGGCGTTGTGAGCGAATCTACAGCTCCAATCACTGCTGCTCAGCAGGCCGGCAGTATGCGCGAGCAAAGTCAGCAGCATCGCCACAGCTTGCCGAACAACCTCCAGGAACTGAGCAGTGCTGCTCTAGCTCATCAGCACGCTCCTGTTCGTTCCGCTGAGTCGTCCTTCCCGCGTCCCACCACCCAGATGCGCCCAAGCCATGCTATGGAGAATCTTGCCATGTCCCAGCATCCTCGCAAGAGACGCAGGAGCCAACCAGAAGATGACAGCGCTATGCCAAATGGTCGTGCGCAGGACGACGCACAGAACGACAACAGCACGACTCAACGCGCTCCTGCCACCCTCAAGCAGGAGACTTCCAACGACCACTACCATCCCGGAAGCTCCACCTCTGCCGGCACTTCCGGCAAGCGCCTCAGGACCTCTCCACTTCCTGGCAATACGAGTGCTACTGCTAGTGCCTCGCCCTCAACTCCCGCGGCAACCACCCTCAGGGCCTCTGCCTCTTCCAAGAAGCGTCGCTCCGATGCTAAGCAACCACGTCACAATCTCACCGAGACTCAGAAGCGCAACAACCACATCGCTTCAGAGCAGAAGCGCCGTGATGCCATGAAGCTCAACTACGAAGAGCTGAACCGCTACGTACCCCATCTTCGTCAAGGCACACAGGGTCTGTCCCGCTCCGAGATCCTCCAGCATTCGGGTGACTGGCTGCAGACGCTCACGGTGGGTAATGCTTCCATCATGAACGCCTACGGGCTCACCTTCGACGACATCACCGACGACGAGGACGACAACCACAACGAATCGAACGACTGAGCTGTGAGACCCGTAATCAGCAGCCGATCTTTTCGTTGACCATGGCGGTCACATTGCGACATCCGCTTAAGGCCCGGATTTGAGGTCAGCAGCCATCACGACTTTCACGACCAACCATGATCATGAAGACCAACGATGGATGCATGCGCATTAGCAGCGCACTCTTGACGCTTATCACGCGTGCCTCCTGACGGATCTACATTCACTTCTCTTGTTACATCATTTCTTCTACCTGCGATTCTTCTGGCGATACTGGACCTTTATTCGGCATTTTCTTCTCACGGCTTCCATCACCCGAAGGCAGGTCCTTTCAACATCATCATCAGCTGAGCGCCTCACCGGCAAGACCTTCACAACAGGTCTAGCAGAGAGACACTCAAGCACAACCGAATATACCACCCAAAGGTCCCTTCCCGATTTCAGCAAAGGAGTTTTTTTTTTTCTTGTCTTTTATTCATCCGGCGACTGAATTTTGGCATCTGCCCTTTCGCGGAAATATACCCCCACGGCCCGATATGTTTTCTGCTTTTTTCTTTCATCTTTCCTTTCCTCCTTAGCTAGGCTTACTTCTTCCCCATCACTACTCACGCGACTTGTGGCCGATGGGCGATCGACTGCTCTCGGATGCTCTCAGCGGCATCAACGAGCGATCTTGCCCATTGGAATAGCAGGGAAACGAGCGACTGAGCGAGCGAGCAGAGCGTGTAACTATCCCAATGTCATTGGGACTGGAACAGTGGTCCTGGAAGTATCATCAAGTACCTAACAAGAAAATGAACCAAAAAATTGCACAAATCTCTTTGCAGTTTCGTGAGTTGGTGATTGTATTTCAGTACCATTCTGTCGTACTGTTTTCCTGCCTATCAACGTTGTACTGCGCAGGAATTGGAGCACCCTGTCTCCTCCATGCAACTACAGCAAGTGAGTGATCCATGGGGGCGTGGTGGCGCGTTGCGAATCAACAGCCTGCTGGCTTGCCTCCCATTCGTGTCCAAGCTAGCATCTGCCTGCCGAGGCGCCACTGGGTGTTTTAGGATTCTCTAGCAGACCTTCGAGGTGATGCGCACCAATTAGCTAGTGTACAAGAGATCGACTTGTTGGGGCGGATTGTGTGATAACCACGATCTCTTTACGATAGCGCCCAACCACGCTTGGCCTTGATCGAACGTCAATACTGTGACCAGGCCGCCTGCTCTTGCTCAAATGCAGCTCACCAACGACGACTTCTCGCGTCTCGTAGGCCTTTGCATCATGCGAAACGGTGACCGGCCGGAGCCTATGCAAGCGATCTCTTGCGCATCATGCTGGAGACACGCCTTCAATCCGCGTCCAAGGTCTCAAGGCCGAAGGTTGCGACGTTGCCAGCAATGATGTACTCTCGCGCGGGAGTAAATTCATGTCTCTTGCTCTGAAGCGGAATATCCGAGCTTGCTCGCCACTTCTTCCCAGTCCTCGGACTGCCTGACGGGAGCAGCTTGACGCGTCCGGCGGAGCTCCTCCATGACGGTCGGTAGATCTGGAACTTCTTCGTGTTCGACCGCGCCAGCCTCGCCATTATCGTCGGCGGGACCTTGATACCACAGGAACAAAGCATAGTAAGCCGCACCACACGCGTAGCCAACAAGATGCCCCATATAGTCGACCACTTCAGACTTGGCCGGACCAGACGCAGCATTTCCGCTCTGCGCCCTGACTACAGCGATCACGTCGCTCAAGACTTGCATGCCGGCGACGGTCCACACGCTTTGCACTTTGACGGGGTACTTCCCGAACACGTCTGGCTGGGCCATCGGTGCTCCGAGAGCAGCGACACTCGTGAAAGCACACACCACGGCACTGAAACCGCACATCTTCCAGCCCGGCGTATCAGACAGGCGGTACAAAGCTTGGAAGCCCGAGGCGAGACTCGCAGTCAGGGCAATGCCAAAGACGTGCAAGGGCGTCATGCCCGGCACTTCAGCACAAGCAGGCCCGATCGCGTTCAGGGCCAGCATGTTTCCGAGCAGATGGCTGAGTTTGAAGTGGGTGAAGTTGGCCGTGAGCAGCGTCCACCAGCGGTTCTTCCGCAAAGTAAGAGGCGAGAGGACCAGCATGGGCGTGAAGTCTTGCAGGGCATCTCGAACGCGTGCGGAGACGTGCTCGGCCAGCAGGGAAGGTTTCTTGTCGGGCCAAAAGCTCGCGACCCAGCGCGCGTTGAAGGTCTTGGGCCATTCGGCAATGGCATCGCGCGTTGCTCGGGATTTGATGAAATGGTATGTTGCTGGCGCCGGGATGTTGAGGAGGCCGATGATCACGAAGGCGATTTTGGAGGAGGCGATGTTGTCTGCTCCTTTGCCACCGCTTGGGAGAGTTAGGCTAGCCCATAGCGAGGAAGCATGCCGGTGTTGCGACGATGTAAGATCCATCGCGTTGGAAAGGTTCGTGAGACTGTACAATGGTATATCGCGAAGGAGCAGTGAGGATCGCCGTACCAGAGAGGCTTAGGTAACACGAAGTATGGCTATCTTTCGATTTCGCCGAATTGTTCGCGGAAGCTATATCGCTCTTGGAAGAGATGATAACATTTTGATGGCCACGTCGGCATGTTCAAAGCAAGTATGGAACACAAAAAGCCCAATTTTGGGTCTTGAAGCTGTTCGCAGAGGCTTTAGCTCGTTCTTAGCGACTTCATGATCTTGATCGTATAGATATATAGAAGATACGCGTCTTGCGGTTCTGCCAGCCGTTCTTACTATTTCTGAGGAGCTCCAGGCGTACCCCAGGAAGGAGCTCCCCTCACCCCCACCAAGATTGACGGCCAAATATTTATTATAAATATGGTGGTGACACCTTGTCCCACGTTCGACAGTCATTCTAGACGTACATAGACACACACAATGGCATCTCATTCACACTCACACGACGACCACGGTCACTCCCATGACGCCAAAGACCATGGCCACTCTCACGAGATCCTCGATGGCCCTGGCTCTTTCTTGGGCCGCGAGATGCCCATTGTCGAGGGCCGCGACTTCAAAGAGAGAGGCTTTACCGTTGGCATTGGTGGGTACGTTTCTTCGGTCGAAAGCTGTAGCCTGCGTATCTTACTGACACAACGTTCTCAGCCCTGTCGGCTCCGGCAAGACCGCCCTAATGCTGAAGCTCTGCCTCGCTCTCCGTGAGAAGTACAGCATCGCCGCCGTGACCAACGACATCTTCACCCGCGAGGACTGTGAGTTCCTCACCCGCCACAAAGCCCTCCCCGCGGAGCGTATCCGCGCCATCGAGACGGGCGGCTGCCCGCACGCCGCTGTCCGCGAAGACATCTCCACCAACCTGGCCGCTCTGACGGACCTGCACAACGAGTTCTCCACACAGCTCCTCCTGATCGAGTCCGGCGGAGACAATCTCGCAGCCAACTACTCCCGCGAGCTGGCAGACTTTATCATCTACGTGATTGACGTGAGCGGAGGAGACAAGATCCCACGAAAGGGCGGACCGGGGATTACGCAGAGCGATCTGTTGATCGTGAACAAGACGGATCTGGCGGAGATTGTGGGCGCGGATCTGGGTGTGATGGACCGCGACGCGAGGAAGATGAGGGAGGGCGGACCTACGATCTTCGCGCAGGTCAAGAATGGCAAGGGTGTGGATGCGATTGTGGATATGATTCTGAGTGCCTGGAGGAGCTGTGGTGCTGCTGCGGCGTCGAAGTAGACTAAGCCACTGACCCGATGGATACCTGCGTAACAGAATAAATATTACGACCCGCTGTGTTTGACTTTGGTGGGTGATGATCACGAGCCGGCGCGTGATGATTGTTTGTTGATGGGCATATTGAGCCTGCTATAGAGGCCGTGTGTTGGTGCGTGTGTTTCTTTTCCAGGCAGGACAGATGGCCATCGCATCTCTTGCATAGAATGGCTCTGATGCACTCAACATGGCGATTAAATGCGCAAGCCTCAGACAAGCCCGGTGATGGTTTTCTCGAAACCTTGCATTCATACAGTAGAATGGAGACACAGATGCTTGCATGGCAATCGAATATTGGGGGTATGTCATGGCGGCTACTGGAGAGCCAGGACCAGGCAGGCGGTCGGAGCGGCTTCCAGGGTAACAAACTAAGGTATCTCGGCTATTCTAGCATATCGATGGCGTGCATGACATTTGGATGCCTCACCCATAGTCTAACAAGTCTACCCATCAAACCATAGCTCATCGTATGTACAATTGCCGTCCGCCTGTCCAACGAGACGATGACACAGAGATGCATGACGAGGTCTCCTGATCATATCGATCGACCTCAGCCACCAGAGCATCTATCTGCTTCTTTCAGCAGTCTCGAAGCATTGGCGAATGAGAGGGGAGGAAAGGTTAATTGAGAAGTTTAATTGAGCTATACGCGACATGAACGGCTCGGCTTCCACCACCAGACTTCCGAAGCTAAATCACCTGTCTCCTATGGTCCAGTCGTCTGCTTGTGCTATAACGTGGAGCTGTATGTTCCACCTGCCATGTGCCCAATCAATCACAATCCGCGAGACATGCCGCACGCCCGCTTCACCTTTTCTGCCTCTGCCTCTCCCTCTTGAGCGTTCGCAAACACATTCGATATTCCTTCTCCGTTGATCACCGCCCTTCGATGTTGACATAGTCCTCCCAACCAAGTCACCATGGCCGACGACGTACCACTGGCCATGGACAATCCCACCGTCCAACCTCGTCGCAAGTCACCGCCAAAGAGATTGAGTTTCCATTCACGCTCGCTGTCTCGTTCCTCCTCGCACCACTACAGCCATGCCCGCGACTACGACCCTATCCTCCGCAACCTGTCGCCCACAAAGACTCTCCGCGCATTCTCCGAGCCTGGATTTGTCTCACCACACGAAAGCTTGCATGCCGCTCTGGAATCCTCGACATCTTTCCAGCGCACTCTCGGCGCAAAAGCCGCGCAAACATGTTTAGACGTCCGATCGTGGGCGCGCGAATTGGAAGAGTGGGAATGGCCGGGCACGTTTGACACACCATCGGAGCTGGTTCGGGAGGTATACGCAGATGATGGTCTCAATGAAAAGGACGCAAGCATGCCAACGTACTGGGGAAGTCTACCGGCGGATAGAGTAAGACAATACGAGCAACGGTCGGATGAGATCATACAGCAACTGGACGAAATCGACGTTGAGCAGTTGAAAGACTTTGTGTTGTCTGCACATAATGAGGCTGGCAGTGGCTCGGCTTCAATCGACGATAGTATCGGCGCCATTGGAGCGGCGACGGACCTCAGAAAGCTAGACGACTTCACTGCTATTATCACAGCAACGATCCTGCAGGCCCTGCCATACCTGTCTCGCCTGAATCACCTGCTTGACATCTGGACCATTCGACTTCCTATCTTGCGCCAGGCGCCCATCTATCTCCAGTCTCTCGCGCAGGCGCGTGTCGACTTGGACCACGCATGGGTAGCGATTGGAGTCAGATACTCGAACGACGCCCAATCTCAGACGCACCTCGACTTCAACCGGGGAAGCATGATAGAGCAGCAGAGCATCATCGAAAGCAGGGTGAGCAGCTTAGGCAGGAAACTTGACAGGTTCCTGGACGATCTCGAAGGACGCACGGAGACTGTGCCAGACAGCTGGATCGAAGAGATGGAGACGCTCGAACAACAGTATGCGGATTGGACGGTGCAGGCAGAGCGGAAGATATTGGAAAATGACCTTCGAAAGAACAGATGGTCTAAAGCTCTGTCTCCGGTGGCTGCGGATTTCCCAGAACAAGCACAGCAGAGTTCTGTCGATAACGAGCAAAAAGCTGGACACGAAGAAGACATGAGTCGCCGCGGTCCCTTGGATGCTTCTGTTCTTTCTCCGTCGAGCAGCACTTATTCGAATCCTTCCTTGGCAAGCCAAACAATGAACCCGGCCCTTTCACGCGATGCCGCGAAAACATCCAAGCCAGATTTGGCAAGAGACGATTCTGAGACTCTTTCCCCTGGACAAGCTGACCACATCATCGACATGAGTCCTGTGCATTCCAGAGTACCCTCTCAAACACCTTCAACAAGATCAAGCCGTGCTATGCGCCACGTGCCAATCATTCTTCCATACGATGGTGACGGACAAGAATATCCAAGCGAGGGTATCACAGGAGATCTTGTATCACGCGCAGACACACCTGCCTCTGAGACGCAGCCAAAGCCTGCTGCTTCATCGAGCGAAACGCCAGCTGCATCATTTGCTAAAAGGCGTGCCATATTCGCTGGTGATCTGGAACGCACACAGGCATTGCAGCGAGCTACAAAATCTCCTGTAAGACCATTCGAGCACGCTAGTAACGCGTTCGCGCGACTCTTTAAGTCAGAGGCGTTGTCACCGGACAGCAGTCGCAGCAGCTCGAGATCTGATGTTGGCCGTCACCGCAGTGTGAGCAACAAATCAGACAATGGGATCATTTGGGGCGGCAGAGCACCAGCCAGCCCCAAGGGATCACAACGCAGGAAGACTGTTGACAGCGGCCCACAAGAGGCCAAGATCATTCTAGGAAAGAGCTCAGATAGCGCGCCGGTTGCAGCAGATACTGACGCGCCGCCTGTACCAGTGCTCCCGCCTAAGAGCCCAAGGAGGTCATTACAAAGCCCCATGAGACACAGAAAGCAGGAATCTGCATCGACGACCGCCTCACCCGAGAAAACCAATACCGAATCGCTCACTGGTTTCGACTTTGGTAAGAACTGGCCTCTGACACCGCCAGAACCGGCGTCAGGACATGATTCTCCGGTCGAGGCTCAAGTCGCTCGATTGCAAGCTCAGGCGCATGTTGACAATGAAGGACCCGGCTTGGCGAGCCCTAGAAAGCCTGTCGCCAGCGATTCTTTCGATCGCATGTTTATTGACAGTCTGCCTGGTACACCTGACGACGAAAACTTTGCTGCTCCTAACCTTCCGGAGGGCCAGTCTCTGTCTCATGATACAGCTTCCGATTACGTAGATCAATCTCGAGCACATTCACCCTATCCACAGTCCGGCGTGCCCACCATGAGTCCATCCATGCTCGACAGCTCTCCTGCGTCTGCCCAGGAGGAGCGGTTCGAGGCGCGAAATGCTCTTGTTTCTACACACCCAAATCTGCAAAAACCAACCCATATTGATCTACCTCCAACCGGAACCCTTCTTACTGTGCCACTTGGTAGTGCAGAAGGTCGATACACGCCAAACTCTATTGAGACAGACACATACTCGCCTGAAATACAGGACGCCCGTGTAAGCTACTTCCAAATGGCTTCACCGCCGTTGTCAAGAGCTACCAGTGCCGCCACGTCTTCTCCAAGCTTCCACAGGCCAGTAAGCTCACAAACAATGTCGACGCTGAAAATTGGAAGTCCGCCAATGGAAGAGGAAGCCGGCAGTGAGAACAACGCGATCGATAACATTTCCACGCGTCGAGCTAGTAGGCACAGTCTCGAGGTGAAGAGTATAGATCTGACGCGTCGAAAGAGCAGCTCCTCCGCTGTTGAACTCGACGTGCAGTCTCAAGGAAATGGACCCAGTAGTCCTGTCAGTCATAAAGATGTGTCTGTATTCCCCTCGCCACCTACGATTCACGAGAAACGTCCGAGGAGTCCTGTATCTCCACTTCCAGAGTCCCCAGGTCATCACGGGCTTAGACATAGGACTTCCGACCTCAGCATGGTGTCGGTCCATACTAACTCAGTGCCCGAGAAAGGCGCTTTGAATGGTTTCATGAACAAGCGTCGGGGCCTCACGCAGCCTGATGAGTCTTTACTGCATACACGCAAGAATGTAAAACCTGAGCCGGACACCTTTGACCGCCACGTCAGTGAGGTTCTTCAGAAACTCCCATCGGCCATTCGCTTCCGCACCGGCGCCACCACTCCTCAGCCTCGCATTGGCGAAACTAGAACGTTCAGCGGCCCTCGACCGAAGCCAACGCGGCCGCCGTCCCGAGCTGGTGGTCTTACGCTTGCCCCAGCAGATCCTTCGCCCAACAGAAGAACGACTGCCGCAAACGAGCCCGAAGTCAAATTGTATCACCTTACGCAGGCCGGCCGCGAAGAGCCCATCAAGCTGTTCGTCCGTCTTGTTGGTGAAGGCGAACGAGTAATGGTTCGTGTTGGAGGTGGCTGGGCTGACCTTGCGGATTACCTGCGTCAATACGCTGAGCACCACGGCTCGCGTACAGTCTCGGGCGAGATCGACGTCAAAGCTGTTGGCTCGCCGCCTTTGCCTGGTGGCAGCGGTGGTATTTTGCCGGCATTGAGACGGAAGGCTAGTGGCCCTCTGTCGGCCGAGGCGAATAGAGCTATGGCTTACTCTACACCACCGCCAGCCATGCCCGCGCTCGAACGCGTGAAGACGCCAGAAAAGGAGAACTCTGCCTCAGCTCTGCTGTCATCCTCGCCCGGCAGCCCGCCTTTGCCTACTCGTTCCCCCTCCAGACCATCTACTTCCGGCTCGAACAGGCCCGGCAGTAAGCACAGCTGGTCCGAGATCAGCATGGCCGGCCCAGGCAGCAACTGCAAGAAAGTCGCCGACCTCCCAGAGCAGAAAGCGCGGTGGGTCGAGGGCATGGTCGAGCGAGTGCAAAAAGCTAGCTCGGAGAAGAACGACTCTCAGAAGCAGAAGCACTTCGCCGAACTGGGGAAAGTGGGTGCGACGAGACGTGTGATTTTCAACAGGAGCGCGAGCGGTGCTGAGATGGGGAGGAACTGATCGATTTTGATGAAATTGCTGACAACGCAGACGCCCGTCTATGATGATAATGGTGCGGCCTATACACACAGATACCCCTGGGTTTCCTTTTTTTTTTTTTTTTTTTTTTTTTTTTTTTTTTTTTTCACC